>JASSUY010011667.1:0-45592 GCA_032466535.1 Forpus xanthops | reverse complement strand
TCCTTCTCCTCAGGGCTGCTCTCAATCTCATCTCTGCCCAACCTGTAGCTGTGCCTGGGATTGCTCCGACCCAGGTGAAGAACCTTGCACTTGGCATGGTTAAACTTCATGAGATCAGCATCAGCCCACCTCACAAGTGTGTCAGCGTCCCTCTGGACAGCATTCCTTCCCTCCAACATATCAACTGAGCCACACAGCTTGGTGTCATCAGCAAACTTGCTAAGGGCACACTCAGTCCCACTGTCCACTTCACTGACAAAGATGTTGAACAAGATTGGTTCCAACACCGATCCCTGAAGGAAACGACTGATTACTGGTCTCCAGATGGACATTGAGCCATTAGGTAACATCTATTGAAACTTTAGTATTTAAATTCCCTTCCACTGGAACTGTCAGAAGAGCAATTTTTATTGAGCTGTGGAATACAATAAAACTCTTAACACTGCAGAAGTTCTGCGATTGCCTTAAGTAATAATGTATGTAGGACTAGAAGTCAGTGTTTACCAAATATAGGCTAAGGGTTTTTTTTCTTTTTAATGTCATCTTTACCATATCTTCAGGTAAGAACTTCATAGAAAGATTGTTATCTAATCAGAGATCAAAATCTTGTCTGACTGTCAACAGCAATAAAGCACTCAAATATGATTGAAGATGTGGAACAAATTGATGTGGGAGTACAAAATCAGTTCCCTTCCTCTGAAATTTAAAATCTTGCATATCAAGAACACTTTTGAAAAGATGGCTGAAGTTCTGAACCATTTACATTTTATGTATTCTATAAATTAAAAAAAATACATTATTGTTAACTGTTGGCTTAAAAAAAAAAAAGAAACTATTTCATCTCCTTTCATGAAATAAAAACCTATATATTGTGTTTGAATGCCCCTTTTATAGACAGTCTGATTGATGGAGATAAATAAATGGCTTACAACTGCTCATGTCGTACTGTGACTGATGAGACATAAGAACTCACCCATGTTTTGTGGCAAGAAGGGTGTAATAACCGGGCTTTTTCCTGCTGATCCTAAAATAATTTTGCTGAAGATATTATGTAATCAAATTTTATAGTGATGAATCCTCCCCTAAAGAGAAGTTCAACTTCAGCAGCCATGCACAGCAAACAGCACTGAAAAAACATTGAGGTAGGAATTTATCAAGAAGGCAGAAGAGCTCATCTTACTTTCTCAGCATCAGCATTTTCTATTAAAAAAAAAAAAAAAAAGTTATTGACAGCTTTTTGAGCAATACCCTTTTTTTTTTTTTATCTTTTCTCCTATGACACCATACTAAGTACTGGAAAGCATGAAACAATGAACTATCTTCTGCTAAACTGTTATTCAAGTTCAGAGATGTTCAGCTCAGAGGGAAAAAAAAAACTCCTCCCCTTAAAGGCAAAGCCTGCAACACCATTCCTACTCTCCTACTTTGTCCTTGACCAAGGCCAGGCTGGACAGAGCCTTGGCAGACATGATCTAGTGTGAGACATCCCTGCCCATGGGAAGGGGATTGGAACTAGATGACATTAAGGTCCTTTCCAATCCTAACCATTCTATGATTCTATGATTTTATGATCTATTAACTGGGCTCTGGTGACTACAACACCTGCAGTTGCCCTCTATACACATTTTTGCTTCATCTCACCACAGTGCGTTTTCATCACCATATTTCAGGTCATGAACATTCTATGCTGACTCCAAATTGCTCCTTCTTCCAAGATATACAACAAAGAAAGCCCCAGATTATGGAATAAAAGTGAAGAGGACAAGGAGTGATTATCAAATGCTCATAGCCTTGAGACATGGGCTTCCCCACTCCAGATTTGGAAGTGAGGTGCTTCAACAAAAAGCTACATAAGCTTAGCTCACGCCTTGAAATGTCTGTGGAGAGTAGGAATACTCCTCTCAAAACCTAGCATGGGTAAATAAGCCTTAAGGGCAGTAGCAACTAAGGATCCATAGAAAGAAAGGAAATAAAAAAATCAAAGCTGACCTCCATAACAGCAAAGGGGAGATGAGCAGAGCACCTGTCACCTGCCTGCAGCTGAACTAAAAGCAGAAAAACACATTCCCAAGCCTTTATATTTGACCAGTATATGCAGAGCTCTGTTGTCATACACCCTTTTCTCAGTATATGAGTATTTGCCTCAGCTTTTGTAAATGGCATTTTTATGAATATACTATGCTGTACAGGATCACATACCCATGCAGATGCTGATTTTGCTCACGTCAGCCTCATCCATGGATTGCCTAGCAGGATTCCTGTATTGGCAACTCTGTACCCTCAGTAGAAAGAAGACACCACTCAAAATCTTCAGCAGTCATTCATGACATTTAGTCATACTTTATTCTGCTTTTAGTCTTCCCCCCCACTTCCAAGCATGAGTTTAACTTTTTCAGACAAATGATCCACCAAGGACACCAAAGACTAACAAGGGAAGGTAAGTTACAGGACGGTGCTTTTGTTTCATGACCTTGATTCCATTCTACTTGAATTTTTCCAGTACCATGCAGAACAAAAAGCAATTTCAGATACTATAGTTCAGTAGGGAATAATGGGAAGCTGCAGTAGCACTAGGAAATTTGAGACATTAATTCTAATCTTAGCAAACTCTGTCTTACAACAGAGTTTTGACTATGAACAAATATGCAGGTGAGCTGCTTTCAGAGCCTTTAGCTTGGTGATTGCTGAATACATCTTAATAAAACAAGAAAGCTGGAGGCAATCACTATCTCTCTTTTCACTGAACTAATTGGGAGGTGATAAACTCAAGCTATTAACACAGTGTTTGAGCTTGTGCTAATTATATTGCTCCAAACCAAGTTATGACAGGAGACCCAAAGAAGTGCTGCTTGAAATTACATTTTCAGCTCAAGACACTGTCTAAAACTAGTACTAAACAGAAGGCTCCAATGCCTCTTTCTTTTCCAGGATAGGGGAGAACCAGATTCAGACCTTTTTCCAGCCTGATACAAGTTCAATTATTTAAATGATGTGTGGCAACTCCAGCACAAAGAATAATTGATTTGCAATAGCTAATTTCTGGCTTTGGTTAGCATAAGGATATGGTCAAGTACCTGCCAGGAATTAAATAAAGCATATATCAAACTTGCACTTCCTACTCTTCAAATGCATTTTCAAGTTACTGACTGCTCTGAGTCACATCTACCCCTGCCTGGCTTTTATTTATGAGAAATACTGGAAATAGCAGTCCACTATGTTTCAAAAACAAATCTAGAAAGTTAGCATTTATTAACTGTATTCTAGCCAGGTGGAATTTCTAGGAACTTTGCAGCCTTAAATCAGAAGACCTGGGGAAAATGGAAGCAGAGTCATTACTTATACATGCCAGAGAGTGGGTTTTTTATTGGAATAACTATAGATTCTTCAGGAAATTTTCAAGAGGAGAGTGGGATGAGGTACAACACAGTAACCTCATGGCTACGTCATCACTGGCATCATCTCTGCTTAAGTTCAAGCAGACTTCAGAGAATTAAATATTATCCCCAACCTCACCTCTCCCCCACTCCAAACAAAGTAATTTCTCATTTAAATTTAGCATCAGATTTGACTTTCAGAAATCAGTAGGTACTCTATCATATTTAATCCAAAGTGAACTGGAAGCATATGCCAGCTTTTTTGATCACTATTCCAAAAATGGTTTAACATAACAAAATTCACACTGACATGTCTTGTACTGCCTATGCATTTTAAGAAAAAGAAACAACAGAAGACAGTTAATCACAGCAGGAAAAGGCAGCAACATATAAACCAAAAATTATGCTTCAAATAGCAAAACAAACTTTAACACACACTTTTCCAAAACAAAAAATAGGCTTTCTTTAAAACGAACTTTGTGCATCATAATAGATCAAGTAAAATCTACACCTTTTAGCATACTATAGTCAAAAGCCATCCTCTCTCATATTTGTAACCACAAATGTTATTTTCTGGATGTATCAATTCTGGCAGTGTTATTTGAATTACAGGTATAATACAGTCAAAGTTCCAGCATTTATAGGCTGGGGAAAAGTTCTGAGGGCAAAATCTTTTTTTGATATTTTTCTTTACAGGTATTTTTAAGAGTCAGAGCAATACAACACAAATCAATATTTGAACTAATTTACCAGTATCATGCATTTGCTCAGCACCAGATGCGTCCAAGAAGATATCAAGCAAATAAGCATCAACCAGACTACCTTGAAAAGGGAGTTAATGCAATTTCCATCCCATATGCTAATTCTGCTAAGTTTGAGGCATGAACAGGTTAGACTTGAAATTGCACCTGTTATTTCCATGAGGCAATGAACCATTTGTGACTTCTTGACATTAAATCCTTTTCAAGCCACCAATCTTTGGATTTGTTTCACAACAAGTTGCAGGTAGTCATCTCCAAAACATAACCTGGACTCATGCTACTCATTTGACCCTGTCCTGCATGACATATTTGTCTCTAAACTGGAGACGCACGGATTTGACAGATGTACCATTCAGTGGATGAGGAACTGGCCAGATGGTCACACTCGGAGACCTATGATCAACAGTTCAATGCCCAAGTGGAGGTCAGTGACAAATAGCACTCCTTCATCTGGACACAAAACATTTCCTTCCTTGTACTTCTCAGGCCAAAAACTCTGAAAACAGCCTACTGATAAGAAAATTGTGAATTATATGACACGGACTGACAAATGATCTTTTTTTTTTTCCTCTCTTTTCTTATATATAGATTACCAAGAGATTCTATTTCTTATATATAGATTACCAAGAGATTCTATTACCAAGAGCATTATGACTATAAGCAGCTCTTACTCCTGCCATACTTCGGAATGAAGGACTAGTCTCACCCAAGGAAAACTCTGACTTTGGCATAAGCTGAATGCAACTCCAAAAGGTACCCAAGTGCTTCTGTGTTTCTAAAGGCAGGCAGTGATATCAGTGGTTCACTAGCACTTATAGTTTTGTTCTAAGGATCCACTATAACTGGATCTTGCTGTTTGCAAATGGAGACATAGACAGAGATGGTAAGTTTTCTCTATTTCTTATTGGTCCAGGACTCCCTGTAGCAGAACAGTTTCCTTTACTTCTATAGGCTTAAATTTAAAGAATTAATGGACTTAGTCTGAGACAATCCTAACATAAACTACAAGAAACACACAGAGGCTATAAAACACCTCACTTACAGATTATTTGGTTAGACCCAGCAGTATCTCCACAGAAAAATTAAGTTCAGTGATGTTTCATGTAATTGAAAGAACACATATGGAAACCTCAGATGACCTTAGTTACAAAACAAGAAAATGGTTTGTCTCCATAGTTGCTGGCAAAATGCACGTTTGGTACAGCTTAACATTCACTTAAATATAGTCAGTAGTGCCTATTGCTGCTTCATCATTAATTTAACATTGACTAATTAAATAACATTTAAAATGCAAGTGTAACATAAGATGGTGGTCGCTATTCATTTTGTGCAGGTTGACTACACAATTAAGTTCAGCTTCTAGATCACACTGGAGTATTACATGAGTAGCAATTGCTGTTGGATCACACATCCTCTGGCACAGCACTTCAATTACATTTAATTACTTGGTAGTTGCATACCAATGAGTCGAAGCAGGAGTTGCAATGAGGAAAATGTGTTTCCGTATGTACTTTCATGACTTCCAGTTCTTATGTACTACAAATGTAGGATTCAGGCTTTTGCAGCACTTGCTGAAACATTTATTTATTTTCATTTATGTATCTGTATTCCCATGCCCTAAAAATACCCTTAATTCAGCCTCTAAAGTCAACAGATTCAGTGTCATAACTTAAGATGATCCAAAACTGGGGGAAAAAAAAAAAACAACAAAAAAACCCCAAACTAGGTATTAAAGTCATGTCTAATTTTGTACAGAAAAAACGAAACAAGAACCAACATCCAGAATCTGCAGTAAAATGAAACAAAACAAAAGGCAGGCATCTCATATACAAACTTCTGAACAGTCAGGCTGATTCACAGTGAGAAAAGCATCTCAAAGAAGTGAGGGATTCTCTATCCAGTCTGAGTTTCCTGACACAAAAATACATACTGAGAGCCGTCAGTTTGTAAGAAACACACTTTTGCCAGTCATCTTACAAGACTCAGGAGATTGCTGAGTACAAGTTATAGGCCTAGGATATTCAGAAACTAACGTTAAGTGATCAGATATTCACAGTTTTATACCACCTAAAAATTCTAGGGTCTTTTAAGAGGATATGTCCATACCAGGATCTGTTCACACCACTGCAAAGTACCAGCAATAAGTACAATATAAACAAATTAATATATCGAGAAGCATAGAGCCCAATTCTAAGAGAAATAACTTAAATTTTTACTCAAATGAGCAATCTTGGATGCACAAAAGCAACAGGAATCTCACTACTGACTTCTTTTGATTATGCATTAGATCCAAAGTGCCTGTTACCATATAAGAGCCATTTTTAATTTCTAACAAGGAGATTTTTCAGCTATCACCCCTAAATGAATATTAAATAACAAGAACCTAAACTGCCTTCCCTATTCAACAGCAGAAAAAAAAAAAAAGAATGTTAAAGCCAGAGATTTTTTTTAGTTTTTTTTGAAAGGAAGCAAAGTCATGTCACTCAAAGGAAAACAAAATTAGCCTCACACTGGAACATTTGCTTAATAACATGGTGAATGTCAGCTCAAGATATCTGCTGCAATATTAAACCTGAGAAGATAAACACTAAATGTCTGAGCATTATTACTCTGATAAAACTATACACATTGAAAAATCTAAAAGCAAACCTGGCTCACCATACAGCAGCTCCAGTAATATATAGAGCCTCACTGTGCAGCCAGATGCCTTCCACTTAGTAGTGGATAATCTTAACATTCAAGGAAGAAGGAATATCTGTGAGACTGAAGTATGCATTGATGGTCTGGAAAGAGCATTTGAATCACACTAACCAGATATACAACAAGGAAGTTTTACTATCACTGAAACTACCATTTTGAAAAATGGCTACAAGCATGTCATTTTTCAAACGAGTATTTTGATAAATTACATCTGCTGTGAATGTTGCAATTGCTCTCCAGAAATAAGCTCTTCTGCATTTTGCCTCCCTAGGAAGTCAACCGCAGAAAAGGCTAGGTTTTTTATGAAAATGGTTCTCAATCCGCATGCAGGATTTGCTTGAATTTTCCAGATAAATTAGGCTCGAATGTTAGATCTGGTAAGCCAATAAATTTCAGTTTGTAAAACTGGGCTATTATGTTGCCTTGTAGGTAAAAAAAAAAGAATAGATTTCTCAATGATCAAAGTTGTTATTAGTCTGCAGTTATCTCTGAGAAATAGGTCCATCCAACACTGAAGTGTGTTCACTTCCTCAGTGTTTTGTGAACAAGGGTCTTAACAAAGCAAAGTGATCCAAACAGGGTCAAGCATGAAGCAATTGATTTGCAATCTTGTTTTGTAACAGCACAGTTTGCTAACTATATTCTATCAAGTCTATAAAGTGCAACATTATAAATTTGCCATTTCAATGTGACAGAAGTCATTAATACACATATCTGTATGTTGTTAGACACCTGAGTAATAAAGTGGCTTCATAGATCCGCAAATATTAAAGCCAGAAAGTATTGCTATGATTATCTAATATATCATCTAGCAATTCTTGTACCTATGCAAGCACATTACACTTTGTATTCATCTCATTTAGTCAAGCTAGTTTTCAGATGCTAATTTTAACCTGTTAGATTAACACTAATCCAGAAGATGCTAGATGCACTTCATCACTTTTTAAATAGTGGAGTCCTGGAAATCACCTCACCATACACTAAGCAGAAGGACATATGACCCAAGCTATAATTCCTTAGAAACAACCTGCTGCAGTTCAATACTTTCTTCCTCTGCTCACAACCCTAGGAGGAAAAAATTGATCCTCTTGCAGTGTGCACAAGATGCTCTTTATTCTTCAGCAAAGTAATGAAACAGGCACCTGACTTCTAGGATGTGATTACATCCACCCTATTTTAAAGTACATTTTCAGTATCAGTGGCTTGAGTGGAATTTACACGGTACTGAAAAGCATGTGCAAGCACTTTCCAAGGCCAAATCAAAGCCTCTGTTTGAAGAAGGACGTCCCTTTGTCACTGTGACCTTACAAATATGCCCCCATTTATGGAGAGTAAAATTAAGCAGCATGAGCACGTGGAAGAAAAAACACAAGAAAAAACAACTTATAAGTGTCTTTATGTTAATGTGCTAGCACAGTATCATACACAAACATTAGTGACAACAGCAGTGACTACAGGAATTATTTACAATTCAAAAAAATGTTAGCATTTAGTATTTCATAAGTATATGCATTCTCAGAATGGAGTAAGGCATTCTCTGTAAATGAGCCGCTGTTCTGAAAGAACAGCATATCAGTGCTACCCCAGAGAAAAGTGCATACCTTCCATCAGGCGCACTACAGCAGAGACCACACTATCCAGATTTCACCTGCCACTACAATCAAATTTGTGACCAACTTGGTTGAAGAAGTTGGGCAACCACAACCTAAGAAGCTGGTTTTCTTGGGTTTATCTGATTTACCCCAATTAATTTTTTTTTAATTAACTGCTTTCACTTAAATTTTATTCCAATAATTGCTTTTTAAAATTTTTTTAATAGTACATTCCTTTTTCCTTTGAGAAATGGAAGTTCTGCTTTAACGCAGTGAATTTCTCAAAACTGGAAGAGGTTAGCTGCTTTGTGCCTCAGAAAAATGCTGTTACTATGGATTATTTTTAAAAATGCAGATGGCATATGGTTCATCACTTCACAGAGAGGTGGAGACTTTTTTTATGAAGGTGTGTCCTCTGCACAGTGAGCCTGTTAATGACAGCACACAGAAAGGATGCTGGTTACAAGATCAAGCCCAAAACACTCATCTGCTGTTGAATGAGTTATGTCAAGATGGCCTTGCTGTAAAAGTTCCAAGTATTTTCATGGTTTTATCAAACTGTCTGTATCTTTCATAAATAATGGGGAAAAGAAAATCTAGAACTTGTGCAAAAACTGTCCTTCCATCTTCAACTCTGCAAGAATGAAAATATCACTTCAATGACCATTCAAAATAGTAACAGTAACATTTCAGCAATGGTCCTCAATACTTCCTCAAAACAAACAAACAAGAAAAACAAAACAGAAATTAAGTCAAAATCCTATAAAGTGCTTCAGTTGTGCCTTAAATGTACTACAAGTTCATAAATTATTATGGAAGACTACTGAAGGACACTAAATGATCCACACTTACTGCCAGCAGCTGAGCATCCTGCATTTTGATGAAATAGGAGATGAGACACTACAGTGCTCATGTGCCTGACAAGCCACAACTTAGAGGATACACAAAGCCATTTCTCACAGTAAAGCTGGATCTGGCAATCCATTTATAACTTCCACTGATTTAAAAGAATGTTCTTTCAAGCATCAATGTTTCTAAATTCCCAGCTTTTAAATCAAGGTTCTCATTAACATTTTGGTTTATTCTTGGAATTCCATACTGCCAAAGTGATGGAATTATTTCAGGAACTCAGCTTTATTAAAACTTTGGGGTTTAATTTACATTCTTGTGTAGCAGCTTACAATCCAATTGCAGTCTTACAGATAAATCTGTCAGTAAAATATCACCCAAACAGCTTAAAATGTAGATGGTAACATAAAATACAAATCTAAAATAACTATTTTTAAAATATCATGATTGAAGGCAGAGTCATGATTTGAAATTTACAATTTAATACTTGGAATATTAAATCCTAGAGTAGCTTTATGATAAATCCTACACATTTGTTAGAATATTTAGAGAATTTTTAATATATATATATACACACACATACACACACACACTTTTCTCATACTAATTGTATAATTTTTTACATTTCTTAATGTTAAGCTGTGTGACATGTTTCATCATGCTTAAGGTGACATTGGTCACTTCAGTCCCCACAGATACAAGTGTCCGTACTCCTACAGAAACAAAATTAGTTTTATTTTTTTCCACAAAGTGTGTAGCCCAAAGAACATAGCAGCTTCAGGACTATTTAATTTCTTTATTCTTCAAGGTATATAGTGCTGAATATTTTCCCTTCCCTCTTCAGCTCTTCAGCATTCACAGTGGTAAAATGACTATCTACTCTTTACGAATATAAAGCAAAGCAGAAGAAAGCAAACTGACAGTGATACTAGAAATATAATAAAAGCATGCTCTACATTCAGCCTCTTTAATCACTCAAACTGATGCAAACACCTGCATCTTGCAAACGAACAGTCCATTGAGGTAAGAAAGGCAGTTCCTTTATAAGAAGCTTTCCCTTCCAGCTACTGAAGTCTAAGAAGTGAAAGCCAAAACCTCAGAGAACTGTGCTGGCTACTGTAAACCATACACAGCCCACTAAAGAGGGAGACATTAGGGTAGCAGAAATGCTGAAAAGAGGCAAGCAGGAAATAAGACCTAGTCATAGGGAATCCTAAGTACAGAAATTGTAAGAACAGCTTCAGAAAGGACAGCCAGGCTGAAACATTGATTTCTTCCAGGCCAAGTTGGGCAGGCCTTTGAGCAACTGGGTCTAGTGGGTGGTTTACATCCTACCTGTGGCAGGAGAGTTGGAACTAGATGATCTTTAAGGTCCCATCCAACCCAAACTATTTTAGGATTCCATGAGAGAAATACCCTAGTTGAAGGCAATGTCATAATAGACTCAGCAATTTGCCTCAGAAGTTCTTCATGTTATTTTGGGACATGACCTATTTATGTACATGTATGGCAAGACACCTTTCATCAGCTCTCACAAAAATAATAGGATTTCAAACAGTGTTAATGCAGATCTCTCTTCCCTGTTTGAGAGGTGGGTTTGGTGCCTGGCTGAAGCCACCATTCTTATGATGGAATAAACTGACTCATGCCTTGAAGTGATGATTTTCTTCCCCAGATAACAGAAACCCAAGTACCCTAATCAAATAAAAAAGAAAAATCTGTTGACATATTCCTACAGGTTCCAGTAAACTTTATTCCTGCTCCAACACAGATACAGTTGGTACCTAATTAAACACTGGCTTCATGAGTGACAGGTCATGGACGAAAACATTCAAAACAGTGTTTTAAAGACCACTTAACCTGTGTAGCTTCTCAACTGCATCTTTTCACCAGCATATGTCATCTAGCGAAGATCTTTGTGCAGTACTTAGGTGGTTTTTAGTATCCATCAGCTCCTGCTGCTCCCTCTCCACCTGAAAGTACAATACTAACTCTGACATTGTCATCATTTACATAGTAAAATAATTGCAAACCAGAGCAAAGATTGTGCATCCAGGTGAGGAATGAGCAGCAGGAACAGAGGAACCATTTGGGTTTCTTTCATGCAAATACCCCATATTAAAAATAAATAAATAAATAAATAAAAATCAAGAAAAACAAACCACAATTGGTTTAATGAAATGTTTGTGTCAGTTCTACAGGAGGTATCAAAGCTCATTTAATACAAGTGCACTTTTTCTCTAGTCTTAGAGGGCTTAAACTTTAAGTTTGGATCATACATAAAAAAAGGTCCTGTCTCAGGTCTTAGGAGATTTAAGAGGATTCTAATATAATCTATGGAGTTTTGCTATCTCCTTCAGCTTAAGCGAAAACAAAATGTGTCTAGTAAATGTTATACAGAAAGCAATCATCTCCCTCAGGCCTAAACTAAGGAAAAATTAGTTACTGTTTGCAAATCAAACTCTGCTGCAGTCTTACTGAAAAATTAATTCTGAAGGTGAGGGAGTCTGCCTGGCCTTTGGAGGGCTTCCTGGCACTGAATACAGAAAATGATTATATTGAATATAACTGCAAATCACCTGCAAGCTGTAGATTAACATATAAGCCCTTCATAAGAAACTGGGGGTTTATTGCCAGCAATAATAAACACTTCACAAATTTACATAAGGCCTTTCATCAGAGAAATTCATGATGCTTTTCAAACTTTGAAGTTGAACTTAATGGAGGTGTGCATGTTAAATGTTACTGTAGCTATTTATAAAATAGCTAATCCTAATATATGAGAATTTTAACTGCTTGCTTCATGTGAAACAACTAATTCTTGTCAAATTGTGTTAAGAAAGCCACTTTTGGATGCAGAGAGACCTTGACTGAAATAATGTAAATACAGCTAAAGGCAAGGAAGTTTAAACTTTTTAAAATGTAGAAGGACAATTGCCATGCAAAGGGAGAAAATAAAACGTCAGTCAGATACACAGTTGCAATTTTTTCTTGGTTGCCTAAAGAAAAATAGATCTTGGGACACTAGATGCTAAAACACGGGCTTCTGCCATCCACCAGTAACACCCAGTACCAACAAGGTAAAATCAAAAAGCCCTAGACACAACAAATATTATCACTTAAACATTGTGGTGAGTAACAAATAATGTGAACATTCTTAAAACCAAAGCAAATCTGTTTACACAAAGAACCTGACATTCAGTTTCAAGAGCATCAAGAAGAATGAAGTACCTTGGGAGTTTCATGACAGTTCCTTGCACTAATTCCCTCTCTTCTTGACACTGCTGATAAAAGCAGATTATTTCCACTCTTTATTACCCCAGAAACCTACTTCATCTCTTCAATTGGGAGGCTTTACTTTACTAAAATACAATTCCTTTCTAGATGAAAGCAATCAAAACCCATCAACCTGATTCCAAATTCCCTTTGAAGACCGTATTAGGTCTTTAAAATCTCCCTATTATTCAGTGGGTTTTTTTCAATTAACTGAGGAAGTGTGTAGGTATAAATGAAGTCACTGGTAATTTCTGGACAACTTAAATCTAATAGCAGTGATAAATTCTGGGCTTGTCTGAAAGAAATACATTTCCATATGGGCAAACAATGGACAAACTGTGCTTGTGATAAAAGCACAATGGGTGCTACAAAAACTGTAAAAACTATCAAAGGGTGTAGTTCTGCTCAGCAGCAATGTACCAACAAGTTGCTTTGCAGCTCTTGGTAAATGACTCTGAAATCCAAGGCAGAGCAATACTTAAACCATTGAAATATTAACATGGAGCCATCCAGCAGAATCAGCATTCTTCAAAAATGTTGAATTTGCAAAGAGCCAGAGACTCTGGAGATCAATTATTTCAGATGAGGAGCACAGACCCTCAGGATGGAAAACAAAGTATCCTGATAGATTTATTTAGTTCATCCAAGAGAAGGCAATGACTTTATTCTCATAATGGGAGTCAGTAAGGTCTGCTGCAACAAGTATAAACAGGTTGGCATGTCCAGTTGGGCAAATACCAACTCTATTTTGTTTACACAAAGAATTATCTACACCCATGAACTGAAGTCTTTAACCGAAATTAAAAAAATCACATGTTCTTCCTCAAACAGAAGTTGTGGGGTTAGTACTAATTTTTAATAGAAAATAGGGTCTATCAGTCAATCCTAGCCTTGATATCTAAGAAAGGCCAATACATTAGTGGCCAAGAGCATCATCCTCTTATGTAATACATACTTACACAGAGACATTAGAAGAAAACATCATCACATAACAAAACACTATTGTGCCTGTAAGATTTGGGAACCAACCTCCAGTGAGAGTAAAATATTTTGTCCTTCTTCTTTTTCAAAAATCTTTTTTTTTTAATCTAATGCAACAGCTTTCTCCAGTCATTTATTTTAAGTAAAAAGTGATAAATTGCTCAAGCAGCATTCTTTCCATTTTATATATACTCTTAATTCACAGTTTCTAACTGTAAGGCTCAATGATTTTGCTCTCTGGAGACAGTGAAAAGATTAGAGCTTTAAGTTGAAATATGTATTTTAGTTGAAGAAAAGAAACCTCTCAGCATCTCAGAACAGAGGTTACTTAACCAGTGTATTACTGCTCACAATGTTTACTTTTCGCTTAGTTATGGCCTAACTTAAAACTAACATGATCTCAGTGTAGCTATAGTTCAGAATTTTACATAATAAATCCATTTATATTTTTTGTGATTAGCCATCTGTTTTTGGAAAATAACATTCACTGAAAATGTGTTGAATACACAGTACATCTCAACTAGTAAAAGAAATATTCATACTGTGACAGAAATTTATATATCAATTAAATAAAAAAATAAGGAACATGTGTACTTTAAATAAAGAGGATGCCAAAATCTGCATAGTGCAAGTGGAACTGAGGCATACACTTGAGTAAGAGTGACAGATTTCAACACAACATAAGGCTATCAGACTGTCTCACTGCCCGTCTTCCACTCTTCTTCCAGTATAGCTCAGGACCTACTTTTCCATCATTGTCCTGACAGGCAAAATGCTTGTTGGCGTACAGGTACAGCTACAGTATATACTTTACACAGCACAACTTTTGTGTCCTAATCACCACAAAAATACACTTACAGCTTACCAGGAACTGCCAAATACCACTTCTTGCTGGGACTCTAAAGAGAGCTGGCTACCACACTCAGTCAATTAGTGACATTTGGGGGCTAGTATAATGAACATATTTAATTTTTTTTGGACCTGCACAAACAGTGTAATTATGCTCACTGAGTAAGATGGTAGAATAAAGCAACTTTGATACATTATGTTATAGAATAGTCCAAATTTGTTGGATGAAATTCAGTTTTTGCTGTTTTATTCTGCCTTGCAAGTTTTATTCTGCCACAAGTTCACTTAAGGCTATACATATTTATTTGGCATTTGCAGTAGTAAGGCTAAGCTCCAGTTAGAAGAAAACTGTTCAAAAGGAAGCACTAAATGAAATTCAGGTATCAACAAGAATATCAATAAGAAAGATGCAAGCAACATTTTTTTTTTTTTTAAGAAACCCACAGATCATTACCAGGGTAGTATTTGACAACACATCACATTTTTGACCTTCAGATCTTGCAGAAATGGCCCATGCTATATGCAGCCTCCCACCACCTGCAGTCATTCTGACTTACAAATTAGAATTTTACATGGCTATGAGCTTACACATTATTTGAAAATCTCATTTTTGAGAAACCTTGCAAATACCATCTTACTAAAATCCCTAATTAGGTTCAGAGCAAGGAGACTGAAGAGTTCACACTGCTTCCATAAACCAGAAATGTACCACACTATTCACAGACATTAACAATCTCCTTACTATCAAAGGTAAACAATACCACCAAAATAATAACAGGAGCTGGGGAATTACACAGCCCTCTAAGTGTATCCTATTAACAAGTGAGCTTATGCTATCTTTGTCCAACTATCCAAGGTCATTGTGACCTTGTGAAAACATACAACCCTTTAAGTTTATGCCAATGATGGCTGATTCTTTCCTGCTCAATTATTAAAGGCTACTATGACCCTGTACAATTCTTGCTAGCCATCAGGCAACAACACTGAGGAAGTAACACACCACAGATACTCAACTTTGTTCTCTTTTGGCAGCCTTTACTTTCTTGTTAGATGAAGCATAACTAATGGTTTCAGATGTTATCCCCAAGTCACAAGTTGGGTGCAATTGAAACATGGAACTAAAGCAGTTGGAGCATTTCAGGTAATGACTTGCTATATAACCTTGGACAAGTACAGGCTTCTCTTTCCCTCACCTTTAGTTTGACTGTCCAGCTACCAACTACTTAAAGAATAATATTTTCCTTTAAATAAAGAACCAGAGTTGTGTTACATACTAGGGATCCTAAGTGATCTGTAATACATAGTAATCTTTGAAACAAAGTGGTGCATAACACAGTCTACATTCCCTTGCAGGTACCTGAGACAGCAAAACAAGCATTTGCATTAATATCAAACACAACTCCATGAAATGTCTAGTCAAATACAGCTGAAATTCATTATATTGTAAGCATGTGGAAAGAAAATAGCAGGTAAAAGACAGATTTATAGGAACTTTTGTGCTTATGAGATTTTTTTTCACTTTAAACAAGTTTTGTTTTTAGGACTAGAATGAAAGTATCCTTTGCAAGGACTCCAGCTACCAACATGTCCCCTCCAACCACTTCTCATTGATTTGTGAATCTTAGATAGACCTTTATTAATTAAATCTGAGTACAACTAATTGAGAATTACTTCATTATCTACCACTTACAGTCAATGACATTAGGTTAAGTTACTCAACTGTTGCATTTTCCTACACCAAGCTATTAGAAGATTGCTTCACAACTGTTGAAGGAGTTAAGTCCATTTTAATAATAGCTTAAGATACCAAAAGGAAAGAGTTCAGGACACAAGACAACTATTAAAAGTAAATATTCTGTATTTTTAATTTAAAATAGAAATTTCTTCCTAGTGTAGTCAGGACTATGTATAATTCCTCGGGCTGTTTAAGAACTGCCCAGTGGACAAAGCATTAGAACACATTAAGCGCATTCTTAAAATTACATGGGTGGCAGTGCATCAGGTACTAGTGTAGTTTAATGGAACACAACAGGCAACTTTAATAATAATGCACTCACAAATTAGTCTGAACATTGAGTATGCCACAGGAAAGGGAAATCTGGTGAAGCAGCAGCCTTCTTCCATTTTCAGTTTTCACACAGCTCCTATGGCATGTTCCGCAGCATTACAATCCAGACTAATGACTAAGACTGCAAGCATTACAAAATTCCAAGCACCTAGTAAGTAAATAACTTTTCAATTTCTCAGTCATAGAGATTTGAAATAAAAAAAAATTTTTGTAATGGCTGGGATTATTCAATGCACCCTAACCTATATTGGGTTACAAAAAGACTGTAGCAAGTAAGAGCAATTCATACGTTCCTTAATTTCACATCTCCACTAATTCAACTGCATAGACCAGAAATATTGTCTTTCACACCTCAGAAGATTCTTTTCATTTCAATCAAAATTAGTATTCTAGTTACTCTACAAACATCAATATTTGGTAATTTGTTATTAAAACTGAGATAAATGCTTTATGAAAGTTCCTTACCAATGAAATTAAACTTCCAATGGGTAAATACAAAGGGCTTATGTTACTCTTGGTTGCAATTGCATATTAAAAATAGGCAGCCACTCACTGAATAAAATTAAATTTCCCCCATGTAAAAACGATCAGGCAATCCATTTGCAGTCCTTAGTTTTGTATATGCCATCTAGTGTTCTGCCCCGATAAATACAGTAAAAATTTTAAAATGAGGTCATCCATAAGGATCTATTTCTGCTGCCTTTAGTTGTCATAATCAATTACTTACTTGCAGTTATTCCTGCTCAAGTCCCAGGGACATTGTTTGCATACATGGGTATTAATTAGCAGAATGTTAATAGGGGGATAAATCAGTTTCAGGGAGAGCATTTTCCATTGACTTGTTCTTGGACATGGAATCAAGTCCAAACCAATTTTTGAAGATCATTTATTCACATCTTTCTACAAAATGCTCCCTTACTAACATTTATATTAGTAAATATTCCTGTGGAACTCCAGCAGCTTACATCAATACAACCATTTACTTCTTCTAAAGAACTATTATCTCCTTTACATTTCTAAAGACTAATAATAATGCCAATGTCCTGGATCACACAATTGGATTGTGTTCTGAATCAAAGCAACAAAACTTTAATTCCAGTATATTACAATTTTTGATTAACAAGTCAATCCTTAAGCTAGCATGTAAGTTAGGTAACCAGAGTGAAAAATAAGCAAGAGAGGAAAGGCAAACATACTGCTTCACACAACATTTTACAAATGTCATGCTGTTCAAAATGTTACAAATCTACAGTGTCCTCCTAGAAGTCTATTCCCTTCCATAACCTCTGAGGACAAAAGGATTTCAATGGATTTAGACATTAGAAGGAAGAGGGAAAAACCTAAACCACAGCCTTGACAGTAGAATGGTTTAACGTGCTTTGAACTTGCAGTAAAAAAGTAAAAAAGTCAGCACCTTAAATACAACTCTCAATCCAGTATGGACTCACCAATTGAGGTTCTCCCTCTCTAAACATGATTCCCTTTCAAAGTAATATTCATAACTATCACCAAGAGCACGAAGTCATGCACACACAAACAAGTTCTCTTAATAAAACAACTTAAAGGAGCAAATAAATTTTCTAAACAAAACAAAACAAAAAGCCTGTATGAGTGACGGCATTAACACAGTGTAAATTTGAGCAGCAGTGCACAGAAACAAACAATGCAAACAAAATGTCAGGATTCAGATCCCCTTCTTAGATTTGACTTTATGCTGATGCATATATTTCATGAAAAATTTCTGAGCCAAACCATTACTTTTCGTATAACCTGAACTAAACATAAAAGATAGTAAATGTACATTTAATTTACCTATATTAACACCATTCTCATATTCAATGCCTCCTTGTATCTTTGCTACTTCAGTACTTGCATGACAGCAGCTCACAGTGCTAAAGTCACGTAAAGCTTCTGCACAAAGCCAGATGGAGGGCTAAGTTCCTATATCCTCACTTGGTCTTTACAGAACTTTAAATTTGATATCATGAATCTAGACCTACCCCTCACATGAGGGAATTTCATCTTGTACTTAACATTAGGCCTTTTAAGGTCTAAGCTTCCTCTCCTCCTGAGAACTAACCTCTTAAATGATCAGCTTTCCAAGCTGTGTTTTTCAGCTTTCCAAGCTGTGTTCCTCCACAGTTTGGGCATAGTGGTACAGAGCAAAGAGTTGAAGCAAAGTGCTTCTATCAAATTGGCCCAATACAAGTTTGACATAGAGCAGCAGTAGATGTTAGGGAACAATGAAAGAGGGAAACTTGTCTCATCCCTAACCGTAGCCCAGCCAGACCAGGCATCCAGGATCTAGGCAGCACCTGATAGCACTACTGTGAAGAATAGAAAAAAAGGGCTTACAGCAGCTGGAGAGAATCCTTATTTCAAATGTCTCATGCACGCAGTGGTGAGCATAGTAATAGCATGCCAAAAATTTAATCGGACATGAAAGGTAGTTTCCCCATAGAATTACAGAATCATTTGGGTTGGAAGAGACCTCTATAAATCATCTAGTCCCTCAATTTCAATTGACCCAAAATTCACCTGGCCAGATTGACTAACAGCCAGGCAAAGAGACCATAGAAGATTGTATCCTGTAAGTAAAAGGATTCCAAGAATACACATTATTATTGACCATAATTCATGGATAACTCATATAAGGTAGTCAGTAGGAGAACTTGTCTATCAGCCTAGGAAAAACTCATTTCTTACATGCTTACTTTTCACATGATTCTTATTTCACTAAATACTATTTTACATTAACTCAATAATTTACATTATGTGCTGGAGCACATGCAGGGTGACAAATGACCATAGAACATCCTGTAACTGATAGTTATGGTCATCCTCCAGACATAAGAAGGGTAGATTGAATTCTACAGAGACCCTAGTTGAATACTTTTACCCAAACTTTTGATAAAAAGGGTGACTCACCAGCTCTTCCAAATGCTAATTCTGCACCATCTGGATCAAATGAGAAATTTCTCAAGTTTAACCTTACTACAAAGACTGCATTCCATTTTGTTTGAACCAAATACTTCATTCTGATGATATGCCAAAAAGAAACATTAGAGGGAAAAATTACATGGGCTTAGACTATGTGATTCATACTTACTGTGAGCAATTTCCTTACTATAAATGTAAGTAAAGAGGAAAGCAAGAAGCAAATTATTTTAATGGATGTCTAAATTAATGGTTACAGTTTTACCCCAGGTTACTACATTAACTAGATACTAGTAGTAAGTGAAGGAATCATTCCAGATACCACTGCAAACTAGTTACTGGCAAATGCAGCCCTTCATTCCCATGGCAAAAAAACAGCTCTGTCCAGTGAAGGCAGCAGCAGAAACATCCTTCTGCTACCAACTTCTACACAGCAGCAGCTACTGTTATAAATACACAATGCCAAGTAAATGCCCAGAAGTATTCTGCATCATTTCACAAGCATGAAATATAGATGGTGTTTGCATTCTCTCTTACACAAGATTTCATAACAAGTGAAGTAACAAGTTAGAGCAGATGACCTAAGTCTTTATTCTAAACCTAAGAATGGATGCTGAATCAGGCACATAGCAGTGGAATAAACAAAGAAATAGCACACTTACTGCGCTGATTTTTTATTACTACTCCAAAAATGAGTCAAAGCCTATAATTTTTTTTAATACCCTTCTTTAAAATAGAAGACATAATGGACTATTAGGAAATGTTCTTCCAGTGCATGCATTGATTACCCATACCACTATGCCTATTAAAATATTCTTATAAGCACAGAAATGAAGTCATTCCAGTGTTTCCTAAGGGCACACAGTCCATCTTTTCCAGCAGCTTGCTCTCTACAAGGTGACAGACACTTACAGTGATTGCTGAACAAGGTTTTTTATTGGTTTTAGAAACAGTTTTATTTTAACAGAATTTCAAACGTCACATAATTTATTTTTAATAATGTCCCAAATTCAGTGACAGTGCTTTAAATGGGAAGGGGAAAAATTACTGGAACTTCATACAAAATGTAGAACAACATCCCAATCAAGAGTCTACTGAAGTGAGTGGAAAGAATAACTTCAGCGAGCTTCAATGAATTTTGAATCAAAGTCAGTTTAGAATTGCCATAAGAAATGTGATTTTATTGTAAAAGTATTTATGAATATTCTGGGAGAGATAAACAGTGAAATAATTGCTCATTATCACATTTGTTTTGTTAAAAAAAAAAAATGGACAGATATTCATCACAAGAGAGCTTCCTGTATTGGTAGATGAGTGGTAGAACAATAAGAGCAAACCAAACCCTACAAATGGGGCAGTGCCCAATGATTAAGGTATGCAGCATTCTAGTATATTCTACATTCTAAAATTGATCCCGCAAAAGAAAAAGTAAATCTACTCAATTCAGGCTCATTTTTCAATAACTGCCTAATTAAATATATAGTAACATGTACTAGCAAAAAGACACTGACACAACCTATAATAGTAATAAGTTAGGGATATTTATCTTGAAATGGAATGGATTTAAAGCCTTTACTTTCAGGGGAAAAGTAAAATCAACCCAAACAAACAAAAATAAACCAGACAAAAGCAGGGTTATGATCTGACCAACTAACTTGCTTGTATATTGTATACCTTAAATCAGGAGGGAGAATAGTCTTTGTATCAGAACTGGTGTCAGAACAAGAGCACCACTTTGATGCCTGAGAGTTAAAAAAAGTGTACCTTCATAAGCTTTTGAAGCCCAAAATGCAGACTTAGAACAAAATGCAATTACATGCAGTTACATAGACCGATTAAAAAAATACTTTTACTTGTATAAGCTGACACTCTAGACATTTCCTGAGTCTTGTGAGTCAGGAAAACTGTTGCATTTAGAGAAGATGCATTAGAGATGACCTTCCAACGGAATGAACTGAGTAAATTACCTTTCAAATTCTCTGAAAAATGTAAATCCTACTGAAATTTGGAGCATATACTTGACTCCTTATTTACAGGAGAATTTCTTAATTCAGGACATTAATCCCAGAAAAGAAAGAAAAATATATATTTTGGAAAACTTCTAGATAATATATGCATGTTAAAATTTCCAGCAGCTTTGATGAGAATTTTACAAGCTATATCTCACCTTATGACCACTCAAACAGGAAATATCTGCACACAAGACACTGTTCCCCCCTCCACTTCTGGTTGAGGGAAGCAGCCAGTATGTGTCCAGAAAAGTACCTGTCCGAAATAGCCCCACAAAAGGAAAAGCTTCAACCTGGTGGGAATCCATATGTTCACCCCTCTCCTCCCCAGCTTTCTGCTGAGCTTCAGAAACCTGCTGACAGGCTCAGCAGCTGAGCTAAACAGCTAGTCAAGAAACACTGACAAAGTTTACCTCATAAGATCTGGTAACAGTATATTTCTATAGGCAACTGTTCAGCAGCTCTTTTTTGCTATACCTCAACAGATGAGATTTGCTCTCTCACCAGATGAGATCTCTAACCACCAACTCTCCTCTTTGCAGCAGGCTCTACCCTCACCTCCAGCTGTAAAATAGCATTTCAAATCATCAATGATGTTGAAAGTCTGAATGGACTGACAAGCAACCCACGATGTCCAATTCAATGTACCAACCATTACCCAATATAAGGAGCTGAAAAACAAGCTTTAGCAATTAATATTCCTTCGGCCCTCATCCCCCCCCCCCCCCCCCCGCAAAAAAAAAAAAAAAAACAAAAACCAAAACAAACCAAAACAACAACAAAAAACCCTCACTTCTGACATACATTTTGCAAGCAGCTAACAGTGAAAGCCAAATTAAAATACACACTCTTGCACTAAAAGCATGTAGCCAAGATAAGAAAGTAAAGAGTAACATTCTTATAATCTCAGTGAGATGGGACACTTGATCACATTTGTCTTGCACTTCATGATGCAAGATTAACAACTTCAGGGTAACAAATAATTTCAAAGGCAACCTCATGGCCCTTCCCCCTTTCCCTGCTTGGAGCCACTAAAGATCCTCACTTACACTTTTGCCTTCACCACCTCCTTCAGGCACAGGCTCTTCTTTGCCTAAACAAGGCATTATTTCTTCTGCTGCTGCTACTGCTGTTCCTCTGTCCTTCCCAATGTTTCCTCCTTCATTCCCCAGCTTCAACCTTTTCCCCTCAGGTTGAGATTCATCCATGTCTTCCCTTCTCATCTTGCCATCTCTGCCTCGTTGCTTCACCACGTCTTCTGGGCTGGAATTTGACATTTTTAAAGTGTTATGTACTTTTTCTAAAGACTGATGAAGCTGCCTTTTTGAAGGGGATTTAGCTTCTGAGAGCTCCGATGTGCTCTCGCTCCTCTGAAAAATTTCAGTGGTGCTTCGAAGCCTTTGCAGGAACTGCACATAGCACTTCTGTTTCTCTGCCGCCCTCTCCTGATCACTGGGTAACACTGTGCCAGAGAAAAGCTTTCAGCGCACTCTATGCACAAAGCTTCTTACTGTACTCCATCCTCTACACCTAATAAAAAGTAATAACTTTTCCCATATTGATTGCATGCACTATCCTACCGCTTGCATTACCAAAACCCTGTAGCTCTGTTCTAACCGATCCAGAGTAATTGCCTTTCCTTAAGGCACAAAATATTTTCTGCACCTTCTTTAAATCCAAATTTATCTCTGCCCGAGGGTCACTGGTTTTTTTTTTTTGTTATTATACCATTACTGATACCAAGAATGATTACCTATTAAAAGGTAAAGATTGCTTTAGTTCCAAACAGCTTCTTTCAAAATTATTTCATTATAGCTTTTTTAATGGGTGGCATTACTCTGTAAATTATCATTGTATCTTCTAAATCCACATTCCACATTATCACATCAGTTTTTCACAATGTGCTCTGGTCCTATAACTGCAGGAATGAGATTAAAATGAGATTAGGACAATCCAATATGATCTTTTGGAGATCCTTTCTGCTCTCAGCCAATTTATAAAAAACACCAGCACATATATAAAGGACTGGTGTAATATAAAATCATAGAATCATAGCATAGTTAGTGTTGGAAAGGATCTTAAGATCATTTAGTTCCAACCCCCCTGCCAGGGGCAGGGACACCTCCCACTAAACCATGCCACCCAAGGCTATGTCCAACCCTGCCTTGAACACCGCCAGCGATGGAGCATTCACAACTTCCCTAGGCCACCTGGGCTTTAAGAAAAAAGTAACCTACTGCTCTCACATATAGACTACAATATGATGCTTTACCTCATTTTTTCCAATGATTATTCAAGATGGTGCATGTCACATTAAATACCTATAGCAGGCCAAATGTAAGTTAAGGCAGGAGAATATGGTTCTGAAGCTGGCTAACCAAAAAAAAAACAAGCTGTTGAAGGACATTTTTTCCACAATAGAAGGCAATATAGAGTGAAAAAAAAAGTAGTATTTCTGTTTTCTCCTGCTTAAGGGCTTATAGGTTTAGCTGAGGCTCATTATAACTTGTAGAGTGAAGTAAATCCCTAAGAAACCCCCTACAAATATCTATATATGCTCCAGTCAAGGTCTTAGGAGTAAGATTCAGAAATAGTGACCAGTCAGTTGTGGATGAATGAATATCATCAAATTGTCCACTATTTCCAGTGTTCAACAACGTATAACTTCCAAGGACATTTCCCACCTTTCCCTCTGGCTTGGAGCTCTTTCAAGAGCTCTGCAACTGTTCAGATCTCCCCCACATTGAAAGGTGCAGCTCTACACAGAAGGAGTGGTCAAACTGCAAAAGCTTGAAGCTTTCTTTTTTCTCTTTCACCATTCACACCTGCTTTTTCCATTACAATTGTCACACCACATCCTTTAATCCTGTTTTCTATTTCTGTTTAGTTTATCATTTGTAAATACTCCCCAGCCCTACTGAAACTAAAATGTCAGCTTAACTATTATACTATTCAAGCAGATAGCAGTAAATTTCATCAATTTTGATCGGATCACTTTTCCATCTAAAAGCTTCGATTTCATAGAATCCAAGTGCTTCGCAAGAACTTGCCAGTTCTACCAGTAATTTATTCAGTTTTGAAGCAGAACCAGGCAGCCACACAGGCAGGACCATTCCAGCCACATTCCTGCCAGTGGGCTTGCCAGGCAGCTGCCTGGCTCCTTGCACACTTCTGTCTCTGGGCTGTCTCGATCATAGGCAGATTCTGCTTCTTCCAAGTTAAAATCTAAAATAACCAGTTCCTTTTTTCTACAGTATAGATTCTGGTTTTGAAGCAATTAAAATTTACAGAGGCAGAAAATCTATTTCTATTTCTAATTAAACCCAAACATTTTTTAAAATGTCAACATTTTCAAAATGTCAGCATTTTCATGCAAAGAAAAGGAGAAAAGATGAGACAACAAATGAATTCTCTGTTGGTATTCAGGGAAGGGAGATTGACCAGGCCTTTGCTTCCTGCTGCTTAGCATGCAAATACTGCATGGCAAGAATAGTTAGTAATCAAATTTTATGTTTCTGCAGCATGTTGAACAGAAAGGATCCCTGATATAAGGTAGTTCTGCAATACATTAGGGTACCCTGAAAGTTCAAGTGGAGCAGCAGGCTTTATGAATGGAGCTCACTTCAGGAACATGGTCTAAATCTTTCAGATCATCATAAGATTCCTAAGAGGATAAAGTGATCAACCTGGGAGAAGAGTCAGTGCTATAGACACACCCAGCTGCCTTCATTACTCTGTACTGCTGCACCTCCTGTTTTATGTCAGCCTGATTTACTGTTTCGCTTCCTAAATTGACCAGCTAGCATCTTGGCCATATTCACTCTCTTCCCTCCTTTCAAGAGAAGTCACTTTACATCTAAGAAGCATTTTTAGATTTCAAGTCTCATGCTGTTTCCTCACAAAACCCTTTACAAAACTGATCATGAGCCAAAGAGAGCAATTAGCACAACTCACTAAAATCTAAGAGACCATTAACAAAGAAGGCATGCCAAGCTGAGTAACAAAGTGCTTTGAGCCCTTGGGAGATTTTGCATAAGCTGCTTTCAAGACATTTCTGCCTGGAATCATTGCCAAAATATGCAAAAATATCAACAAGAAAACAGAATAGCCTAACTTCCACAGGTATCATATGCCATGCTATTCACAGCAGTCAGTCCAACTCTAGAAATTATCTCTTTCTGGACTGTAAGGCATGAAAAGTACAACACACACATTGAGCATCCTATAGCACTGTACTGAGACACCAGTGCTCCAGCTGAGAGAAAAATAAACACATTCTGGGATGCAGGTTGTAAAAAAAACCCTAAAAATTCCATCACATCTTTGTTTCTTCCTTGTTTACTTTCTCACAGAGGTGTTCACTCTTAACATCAAAGAAAATAGAAGATCAACACTTACCTAGAACCAAACAGGGAGCAGTAGCTTGGAGGAACATGAGGGATAGCAGCTACAGCTCTATTTATGTTATGCTCTGGATACCCATGCACATGTTTGCATGGTCTATGATAATGGCAAAGAAACTTGCACTTCTCTGTCTCCACCTTTTGTTCAACGGCAAAACACACCAAGCTCTGAGGCAGCTGGAGGCGTGACAGAACTGTGTTATCTCCTGCTGTGAAGCCTGGACTCCACCAAGCACCACAGGATTTGGATGCAAGGAACCAAGGAGTAGAAAGGAGTTTGGGCAGAGGTAAAAAGAGAAAAAACCCTGCTGGCTGAGTCTCATCACACTCAGATGTAAATAAGGTTTATTTTACCACATCCACTTTACAAATAAGCAACTGAAATACCAAGGGTAGTTGATTCAGTTCAGGGGGTGAACTTTGTCTCTTGTAGAATGCCACGTTTCTACAGGATGTGTCATTTTCATCCTACTTGATCTCTCAGAGCTTAAATGTGGCAAAAAATCCCTTTAGCTGAACTCTTCTAGAAAAACAGTGAATTTTGGGTTTCAATGTTTGATCAGCCAAGTGATTGTATTTTTACCTAACTGTACTCCCACTGAAAGCAGACAGGTTCAGTCTAAGCAGAGTTAAACCATTCCAAACTGATTTTGCAATTCAGCTCAATCAGTTTATAGCTACCATGACATAGAAGTTTGGAATATTCATAGATTTCAGTGTCTTCATGAGTAAAATGATGGGTATTACCTCAGAATGATGTTTATATCAGAGCGCTATAATGTTTAATGGAATACTTGTTGCATTCCCTTAGCTCACCCTCACTTGCAAGCCAATGTAAGACTAATATTCTGATTTAAAGCCCTCTAATATATGCCTTCTTTTCAGTGAAAACACATGCTCCATAAGTCCATTCATGTTCCAAGAGAACATAAAATACCTGCCCTGCCAATGAAAGGTGATATAATCAGCAGTAAAAGCTCAGATCTCTTTTCGTATGTACTCTGATAAAGAAAATGAAAAACAACAACAGATAACTTACCCACTTATAAAATTCCATTGATGGGAAGAGAATGGAACTGTACATTTACCTTGATCAGGTAATTTTGCACATCTTACTGCTGCAAGGGAGATGAGTTATTTTTTTTAGTAAGTCTGAAAATGAACCAATAATTATGGAAAATTAATTTTTCATTTATTGCACTGTTGCTTCCAAATTACCCTCCCCATCTCATCTTTGTAATTACTTCTAAAAGCTTATAAATATTTTATTCTTTATTATTATGTTCACTGAGAAACATCAGAGGCACTGACTCCATTGTTTATAGCACACTGTTTATAGCTTCAGGCTTCCCTATACACTTACTCTGCTCTGTAGTAGGAGCAGAGAGAGAAATAATATTTTTACATATTTGCTTCTGTATATTTCAGAATACAATTGCAAACTACATGCCCTCATATAAACCAAAGTGATATCTTTGTCTAGAACTGTTGGGACATTTGAGTTTCTGGGGCATGATTCCAAACCTTCACAAAGTTCTTCAAAATGTACTGGAACAGGCTGTAGGTATTTGTAAGGGCTTCTATAGCTTTCATGAGTGCTTTGAAACTAGATCCATGTCAAATATGGCAACTTCAAAACAGTCCCTTGCAGATGATATGGAATAGGTTAGATTTGGCAAAAGACAGAACTATAGAAATCACAGAATCATAGAATGGTTAGGGTTGGAAAGGATCATCTAGTTCCAATCCCCTTGCCATGGGCAGAGGAATGTCACACTAGACCAGGTTGCTCCAAGCTCTGTCCAACCTGGCCTTGGACACTTCCAAGGATGGGACTGCCACAGCTTCCCTGGGCAACCTGTGCCAGCGTCTCACTACCTTCACAGAGAAGAACTAATCCTATCTAATCTGTATCTCCCCTTCTGGTGCAAAGATATTTATGTATTCATAATGCCTGCTTTGTTACAAATCAAACTTCTTTTCCCTTTTCAAGCCCTCTTCCCAATAACAGTCTCTGCAAGCTATGAGCACCTCATGAGAGGACCGCAGCTTAGGAAGAACACTTGAAGGCAATGGTTGCATCTGCTATGGTGGCCATATGGAAAAACAAAATACGTTATGTTGTTCACTATTAAATCCTTCAGAATGGATCAGACATCAAAATATCCCTATCAAACTTCACCAACGTGCCAAGACTTCAGTAAGTATTTAAAGTTGCATGCTTACCCACAGACAGTGAAATCTTGCATCTCCAATCTGGGATCAAATTATACGTTTTCTACCATTTGCCCTAGAGGATCAGAACAGGCCAGTGTTTGCATCCTGAATTTTCTCTCCAAAGCAACAGGTTTCATTCTGCACAGGGTAACATATCAATTTAAATTCCCACTGCCACTGTACCTGATCGATGACAAGGCAATGTTCTACCTTCATGATCATTATGCAAGACAAACACAATTATGGCCAATATATACATGCACATTTTAATCCACTTTCTAAAACTCCTTTCTTAAGTCAAAGGGGATTAGAAACAAAGACACTTTGTTTCTACAATTCACTAAATTTAAGACAAACCAAAAAATTGTAATTATTAAACACAGTTATTAAGAAAATTCTTCCCTTTGTTGACCCAGTACTTTTCTTGCTACAAAACCATTGTATGTGTGGGAGTTCTTCCTCCATTACCCTTACCATACCATGAACTCTGTGGGTAGAGAGCAGACATGAAATCTCTCATTAGAAAGTAGATTATTCCTGTATAATTTTCTGTAGTACTTTGAAATCCTTAACTAAACATCTTGCCTATCATCAGTCAGCACTATGGGCTGTAATTAAACAATGTTTAACAACCAAGTCCTGAGGGTTGCATTATCGATAATCTTGAGCCTTAATAATGTTGAATAAGACTAGAGAATGTAAGCATTCAACTGGAAGAGCTGGTTTGTTTTAATATTACTAATCTGCCTATAGGACAGAATATGGTATTTAATTGAACATTAGCATTAATTTTTAACCAAAGCAATTACTGTTTTCCCTGTGGCTCCATAAGGCATACAAGATGTATTGTATGATCCACTTCCATCCTTCACATCAGTCTCAGCACACCAAAACCTTTTCATCTTTCAAATATGCTTGTCAAACATCCATTCAAGTGGGCAGTTATTGGTAGGAACTACCAACACGTGTCACCTACTGTCCTGCTTGAGTTTTCCAGCTCGAATTTCTGTCTCCCATTTAATCGATAGCAACACCTAAAATGTTTTGAGGAATTTGATCATCCAGTTTTCAAGCTGCTGCAATGAACAGTCACTCTTTGGAGAGCAAAGTAAGAACATTATTACTTATGTGGCTCATATTAAAACACAGGCCAGGAAAAAGTATTTCAATTTTTACAAGAAGCCATCTCAAATTATCTAGTTTCATCAGGATATTCATGGGTTCATCATCAATTCATACCTGTTGAGTACAAAGTAGATGATGCCATTATCAGCGTTAAGCTCCCTACTAACACATTCCATCTGCATAACCCTTAAAAACCTGAGTAAGTTTATAGAGAGAACCTATTAAAAGGCAGCCTATTACTATAGGCTTATTGAACACAGTTTATCATATTTACAATTATATAGAAAACATCAAAATCCCAGGTCTTTCCTATCTTTGTTGGTTTGGTGTTTGTTATTTTTTGTTCAGGTTTTTTGTTTGTTTGTTTGCTTGCTTTTCTTAAGAGAATCTTAAATTGCCAAAATGTAACAAACCACTACTGAAAGACTGCAAGCACGACAGGTGATTTTTTTCTTCCTGAAAAAAATCATTGTATGGAAGTTTTTTGGATATTTTGTTTTGTGGGGGTTTTTTTATCATTATACTTATTGTTTCAAAAGCTCAGAATAATGAGTCAGATGAGAAAATATTATAAAACATTATACTGTACCTGACATGACACAAAACCATGTTCAAATGGCATCCCAGACTTACACAGATCAGGTCAGAATCCATTTTGGTGCAACTATACCTTGTAAACCCACTGCATACATTTACAGTCTCCCAAGTGACAGACTGGCTGGCAGAATTACACACCACCAAACGTGTTGGTGCAGCATGCATGAACTCCCTCAGCAAAAGCCTACCCAATTAACAGGGTGAGGTAACATAAAGTCTGAAAACATTGCCTCCAACTAATTTGAACCCCCTCAGAAAATAGAAAAATCCTACGTAAAAAACAAACATGTTTTCTCTCATGCTTTTGTTTATGTTTCCTCTGGAGGAAAGTTTATCTTAGCCATTTGCACAAGCCTAAGTGCTTTGATGTCAGCTTACTGAAAGGACCCTGGCTGTGACAGAATATTGCTTACATGATCACATTAAGCATACATAAGCGCGCAGTTAATTTTTAGTTTACATGCCTTAAAACTGCAATATTCCTCAAAAGAATTATTTGAAGTATCTGGACTAACCATTTGAATACAAGGACAAACAAATGCAGAATAGGACTTGAGAAGCATCTCTGCATTCTCAGTTACTAACAATTTGTGTTGGCTAGTCCTGTACTTCTGCTGTGCAAATAAGACTGGACAAGGGTGCAAAACACGCCATTCATAGTTTAATAAAGACTTCCTAATTTGAAAAGAGTTTGCACTTGACTATATCAGAATGATAGCAGTTTAATACAAGCTTCAAAGTAACCTTCATTTCACAGCTCTAATAACATGTTTCCTGAGACACCATTTTTGTGCCAATTAGCCAAAGGTATTTAAACCACTTTTCCCCATTTTAATCCTTGAAAGAAGTACGGGCCGTATGCTAAGCATTCTGAAGGGTCATTCTGCATTTTCAGCAGATCTCAGGCTGCCTCACAAACCTTAAAACCCTTACAGCTTGCATTTTGAATTCCAAAGAAAAGCTTGAAGCCGGTTCACACTTTTCTTAGCAAGTTGCTGCTTCTAAGAAAATCAAGTTACCACAAGAAATACCCTACCCCAATTCAGGAAAACCAGATCTGTTTTTCTAAATTAACAGACAGGAAGTTCAGACACTGCCATGCTGCAAAGCTGCTTGGAAAAACAGCTCTACAGCTGTGCCACAATGACCTCTAAGCCCTCTGACAAATGAAACACTTTGCAATGCAACTCCTTGATAGTAGCAGCCTCAAAGATACACATTTCTGGATAAAGCATCCAGAGTACCCTTTCGAGTACAGAAACCAGGCAAAAGGTACCTCACCCTAAGAATGCAAATAATAGATGCTAGTCAGAAAGCTTGTTACCTTGAAATACCTCTCAAAAATGAAATATGCTAAATGCTCTGCGAACATTGTAGGGAACTAGCAAGCTTTGCAATTGGAGAATTTCTGGAATCTCTATATCATCCTGACAAATTAATAAGACTGTCTCAGAACCACCTCTATACCATGCAGCAGGCAGGAGGAGGCCAGCTGAGACTGCTCAGTGCAGTTAAGGCCCACTACTGCTCACTCAGGGCCCTGACGCTTCCTTGCTGGAGGCAAAATAGATTGGTAGATAAGGATAGGAGAAAGAAGGACAAGCACATATTTACATCTGATTTGTTTTTTTATAACAAGTACAGAAAGCGATTAGGCTCTTCCTTCAGCATCCTAGGTCATATAAAGAACTTCCACTCAAGCTCCTAGTAGATTGTATTGTTAATCTACAGATCTGCTTAAGTTAACACATGACTAAGCCACAGGCAAGAGGACACCTAACTTCTGAGTTCTCCATCTCCTTCTCTTCCCTTGCTGTATTTTAATACAAGTGAAGTAACATTTCCAGAGATACAACACTTTTCTCCTCCATGAGAGCTTGTTTCGAACTGGCTTCCAACTAGATGCTCCCCATCCCAGCCAGGCAAGTACAGAAGAGAAAAGCAGAGGGAAGATACTGAAAGGTAGTTTTATTTGCTCTTTTCCAATTGAGCATCCTTGTGAAGTTTTGAATAAACAGCATAAGCAGGAACATGCAGAAAAATGGACCAGCAGAGAGCAGCTTCATGAAACTGCCAGGTTTAAAGTTCAGGTTTTCCTACATAGTACCATAAAGAACTATTTTCCACAAAACTCTTTTTCCCTTAAAGATGATTTCTGATTTGTGGTGTTTTCTATCCCAACATCTGTGTCTGAGGCCTAACACTGTACTGGCAGTTCCAAAGCCTTAATTTCATTCACCATTAGATTTCGAGCTAGGAACAGACTTCAGAGTTTTGGTAGCAACAGCTGTCATGCATTGAAATACACTTATCTGTATTACCAGGGCATGTGTCTGAAGGAGCTCAGGCATACAAAGCTGCCTTGTGCTCTTTTCTCCTCAGTCTTTGAAGAAAAATTCACTTTGCAACTCTTATATATCTCCCAAATTCACTGGCACATCTGTGAACAGTAATAAAGCACAGGACTGAAAGGCAATAACTGACAAATCAAAACAAGCAGCTTGAAAAAATGTAGCAAATTGTTCTCACTAAACTCATTGGGTTGTTGGGTTTTTTTGTTCCTCCTTCCAGTATTATTCCAGCTTATAGTAAGATCTTGATAAGAAGTCAAGAGAATAAGTGGTTTTAGAGACAGTCAGCTCAAAAACTAAGAATATCATTATAATACTGGAAATGCTACTTACTATAGGAGCAGGAGAAGACAGAGGCATAAATTAAGAGGCCTGGAAGAGATGAAGTAACTGCTGCAACATTCAGCCACCATTCAGGCTTGGTGACTGTCATCTGAATATTCTTTCAGTCCACCTAGTATCTTCATCTTACAACCACTGCTGTCTTCAATGACGCCTCATCCTTCCTTACCCCCCCCCATCTGCACAGTCTCATTAAATCCTCCTTCAAAAAGCTTTGTTTCCCTCACACAGCCTGTAGCTTTTGCTTTGCTTGTACATCACATCTTATTTGTCTCTGCTTTGTATCTTTCTGATGGAGTGGTGACGTGCTTCATGCTTTAAAATTTTAAGGCAACAACCTCTTGATCATAACTAGTGCCAACAGATACTACCGTAATCCAGGTACATGATAAATGGACTCTATCAGTCAAAAGCAATACTCTTTGTCTATACTTGCAGGAGTAAAGAGGAAGTCAGGTCAAAACCAAACACGTTAAAATCCAATAGCCATTTTAACTAAACAAATAGCTGTTAGAGTCTGAAAAACAAGTTAGTTTAGGTCAACCTGGAAGCAACACAAATAGAAATAACTGAGCTATAGCTTTCCTCTATAAAAGATAGCAATCTTCTCATCATAGCCAAAGGAAGAAAAAGCATAGCTTCAGGTATCTGTTACCATCTGAGCCACAGAAAAAAAGACCAAGATCCAAAGCAGGAGGTGAACCTTACTGCCTTCTATGCAGGTAAGTTACTATCGCAGAAAATCTAGTGGAAAAGAAAATATATGATCCCAATTATTTTTCAGCAAGTTCACTTTCCTCCAAGCATCAGTCCTGAAAGATATCCCATTTCCTTCAGAAACAGAAAGATGTAGTCTCTGCCTTTTGTAAGAGTGTCTCATGATTGATGAGTGTTCAGTTTTACATGTGACTGAAAGACATCTCCTGATTCATCAGTGCCTTTTATGACACAGTTACAGAAACCCATCTAATGTCTAGCAAACATAGCTAGATTATTTGCCTCCTCCTGCTCCTATTTTCAAAGAGCAAAGGCTGCTATCTAGTTTCCTTTATTCATGCATTATCTCAGGTGCCCAAGTGCTGTATAACCAATTCACATTAGAGAGCAGAAATTTCAAGGAAACACTACAGGCTGTCTCTAATACAAGGAATAAATCACAACTAACATGTGACTATCTGAGCAGTCTGAAGGTGGTCAGTAGTTATAAAGCTGCCTGAAGGCAACAAGAAAAGATTAATCCATACCTGCTCACATCAGCCTCAAAAAGAGTCTGGTATTTCAGGTAAAAGACTCCTAATCACTTAAGTGATAATAAGAACGAAAAATGGGCATTTACTTTATAAATAGGTTGTTTGCAATGTAGCTATGGTGAAGTAAATATTTTGAAAGGCATGCAAAAGTAGAGGGTGGAAAGGTCCAGTGCAGAAACCAAACCTGGAATGCAAAGACATTTCACATCTACATACCTTCCCTCTCTCTCATGCACGTATTGAAGCTGTGCAATCACTAGGCTTCATTTAGATAGTGTCTTGAACTTCCAGAATATATTTTTCTAAGCAAGAGAATTATCATTTCTCGTATTCACCTTTATGGAAATAAATCAATCTAATACCCTCTACAAAACAGTACCAAGGGAAGGAGTTCCTTATTCCTTTTCTTTTAAAAGGGAAAAAATAAAACCAGAGTATCGAAACAACCAAGAACCCCAAGCCAACTGCTGTACTTCCACAGAACTAGAACTAAAAGAAGCATGTTTATTTTACAGTTGGGCCTAAAGTAGAGCAAGCCCTATAAAGTACTCTACACATCAATACGAGGTATTAGATAAGCTCCTGGGCAATGTATGCACCCTACAAGAAGAAATTTGTCATGGGAGTTAAGACACCAAGAAATTGCAAACATTAAATGATGAGATTATGCCAGTTTCTGCAAAGTTAAGATTAATTCACTAAGGCTAGCCTGATTTTACCCTAGAAGAACCTATACACCTCTAAGAGAAAGCTGTCCCTTAGGACAGAAGATCAAGAGTACTTTACAATTCAAAGAACATAACAATATTAAAACAGGGAACTGCTAACTATTCTTATGACTGACAGAAACCCACTGGACATGTAATTTTTTTCCTTACATTGATTCTTCAAACCACGGTAAGGAGCAAGTGTTTGGCCAGCAGCACATTTGTCCAGAGGCGGCTCAATCCACTGGAAGCCACACATAAGCGGGAGCCATTTGAGGGGAGCCCCATGGCTGCTAGCATGAAAAGGGCACCAATGGCACTGAAAATTATTAGCTTGGCAGGAGCTCAGCCAGGACTTCAAAGCCCAGGGAGATCAACTGACCAGGAAAGCGGTCCCAGGGATCATTCTCCATCTTGTCAGTCAGACCTGAGAAGGTGCAGGTCAAGGTTTCATGAAGACCAAAGCCTCACTTCATGGCTGATGTCATTGCTAGGGCAATTAGATTATATTATATGATGATAGGACCTTCTTCAAAGAATGCAGATAACTGGGGAGAGATGGGATCCAACTTAGAAGATATCCAAATTTTTGCTGGCAGACTGTCTGACTTGGCAAATCATGCTTTAAACAAACAAACTGGGTGGTGGGGTCCAAAGCCATGACACTTGTGAACTCACAAGCAACAGCATATAAGAGCATACCTACCAGAGTAGTGACGAATAGCCCCAACACTCCAAAAACCTCTCCTCAAATCCTACCTGGTCCCCGGAGGCTGCAACCATGCTCTGAGGACCCACACCAGCACCCAGGTTTCACAACATAGAAGGCTGCTTTGCTGGCATCTGCCAGCATGCTCTACAATAAGAGCAGTCTTATTTAATGCATTTTAAACAGATCTGAATGATCTGTATAGAATTGAGACATATTCTCTACATCTCAACGGTTTTAAAGGTCTCCCCTTTATTTATTAACAGTGTTAAAGCAGCTGTACCTTAGCAGTGTAAACCACACAAGGAAGTAATTAAACACCATAGAATTTGAAGTCCTAGAGGGAAGCCATTAAATTTAATAATGATGCCAGCTTCTACAGCAGCTAGAACAACATATGCAGTGTTAGCTATTATGCTCTGATTGATCATTTCTGCTCCACCTAGGCAAACTATTAAGCTTAGGTATCTAGTTGAAAGCTATTATTCAAAACCTTTAAATAAAAAATGAATGCTCCACATTTCAACTTTTACAGTTAAATAGTTGTTAGTTAGTTTGCTTCTTTTCATTTAAGTATTTAATACAACTATAATGTTGTCCTGGGTTCAGCAGTAGCAGTCATTTTTTCTCCTGCTTAGTAGATGGTGCAATGCTGTGTTTTTGACTTTTGGCCTGGGAACAGAGCTGATAACACCGATGGTTTTAGTTGCTGCTCAGTAATCTTTACTCTGACCAAGGACTTTCTGAGTCTCATGGTCTGCCAGGGAGGAGGGGAAGCTGGGAGGAAGTAGAGACAGGGCACCTAACCTAAACTAGCACTGAACAAGTGAAAAATCCAGAAAAATTAGTAAAACACTTGAATGAGGTATGTTGTTATTCTGGTCATACCAGAGAGGGACAAATCATGGCAATGTGCTAGGGCTTCATCTACACCTACAGAGCCCTGTTCAACACTATCCAGCACTTCAAAAGAAAAAAAAATGTCCCTGGATCTGATGGCAAATCAACAGACAGCACAGCTACTCCAGCTCCAAGCCAAGAAACTATGCCAGCCCCACTGACAAGTATAACAGCTACTCAAACTCTGACCACAACAGACAGTGCAGCTACTCTAGCTCCAAGTACAGCAGCTAGCCCAGCCTCAGTGACAAGTACAGTAGCTACTCAAATTTTGACTGAAGCAGGCAGTGCAGCTAATCCAGTGCCAAGTACAGCAGCTATACCAGAGGACCAATTTGTGCCAAAATCGGTTGCACTTGTATGCAAGGGGAAAAGCAAAAAAGAGGCAAGAAAGGTGAAGCAAAATGAAGAAACAATGTACTCACCACTCAGGACAGCATCTGACCAGGAGTTATTAGCCTGTGAATCAGAGGAAGAAGAGGAAGAATAGGTGACGTCTCAACCCCAGACCTCAACCAAGCTAAGGAGTATACAAAAAGATTTTACCCATCAACCAGGAGAGCACATCATCACCTGGTTGCTCCAATGCTGGGACAATGGGGCTGAAGGTCACAAACTAGAAGGTAGGGAAGCCAAGCAGCTGGGATCACTTCCTAGGGAAGGGGAATTGATAAAACAATTGCAAGAGAGAAAAAGTCCCTCGACCTTTGGAAATGGCTCTTGGCAGCTGTGGAAGAAAGGTTTCCATACAAGGACAATGTTATGAGTTTTTCAGCCGAGTAGAGATCATCTGTCACATCAAGCCGAATAATGGGGACGTACTCATAGATCCAGATGAAATCAAATGTACACAACCCATGTGGCAGAAATTTACCTAGAATGCACCGTCATCATATGCCCATTCATTGGCAACAGGAACCTGAATGACATAGTACCACTAGCAGTGGATGAAATGATTCATAAACTCCAAGAGTTTGAAGACAGTATCACCCCTTCCATCATTTCAGCTGTGGAAAAACTTTTCCAGGTGCTTAGACAACTAAGAGACGATCTATCTCATCTATCCATCTCCTCATGTACCAACACACGTCTCAGCTATTAACAAAAGGCATTCTACTGCTTGAGAGAGAAGATATAGAACATATACGCCATGGGCCACCCTATGGTTTTACCCATGGGATCACAGAGAAGACATGAGGAAGTGGGACAGAAAACCTACCTCGGCTCTGGAGGAATCGGTGTGTGAATTGAAGGGGAGAATAAAAGTCAAGGATAATCGTCCCATGAAAGCTGCGGTTTCAGTCTCTGGTGAGCAGACTCCCAGATGGGGTGGAAGAGCTGCTGCCAAAAAAAGCCTGCTGCAAAGGTTGTTGAAAAGGAGTTCTGGGGTCGCCTAACCCAAACTCTCACTTGAAGAAAAGCTATTTCAAGCAGTGCATCACATTACCAAGCCATGAAAAGACATTTCTAAAGCCCAAAGTTTGGTAATAGAACTGCATGTTTCTTCTCTTGTGGCAAATCTGTCCCTAGCATGAGGCACCCTGATTAGCAGGAGGCTTAAACTAGTTGTGTAACACAGCACAAGCTATAGCCATTGTAGTTCACACTGCTGATTCTCCATCACCACCCAAGCTGCTGCTTCTTTTCAGCCCCAAAAATATAGTTCTGTTTGGTTTTATACATTAAACAAATTCATATACAACTACCTAAAAGGACATTTTAGTGAGGTGAAGATCAGGCTCTTCACCCATGCAACAAGAAATAGGACAGGAACTAATGGCCTCAAGCTGTGCCAGGAGAGGTTTAGAGTGGTTATTAAGAAAAAATTCTTCATGGAGAGGTTGATCAGGCTTTGGAGCAGGCTGCTCAGGGAAGTGGTGTTATCACAATCCCTGGAAGTATTCAAAAAACACATAGATGAGGCCATCAGTGACAAGGTCTAGTTGTGGTCTTGGCAGTCTGGGGTAATGGTTGAACCTGATGATCTTAAAGGTCTTTTCCAACCTGGATGATTCTATGATTCAGTAATACTAATGTAAGGAAAAATATTTTTTAAATGGAAGTTGAGGTCCTTCATTCTTATTTCCCTCCTAAAAGCACATTCACAGCTGCATGCTCTGCATAAACTAGCTCTGGAAACTGATCTATTTCTGATAGATGAATAAGAGGAAGAAATGACCCCTCAGCTTTCAAGAGGTACTTGTCTAATTCTCGTTCCTGTTACCATACATGTTCTACAGCCACTTGCGGTAACAGTATGTTAAGCTATGGCTCTTTATTTAGAGAGTGAACTACAAGCAGATTTTGGACAACTATAACATTCTTAACCACTTTACACACCACTTAAACTTGCCTGTTTCTCCCTTACACCTGTTCTGCAAGATTAAGCTAGTAGAGACTTTACTCATCGTAGCTTGCCACCAGACACTTCAGATGCTGTTAGTCTAAAGGCACTTCACCAGGGCCACAGTCCAAATCAGGCTAGGTAGCCCCAATAGCTGTACAAGCCAGTGCAAAACTCATTCTATGCTTCAAAATCTGAAGAAAAGCTACTCCTTAAGAACCTCACTTTCATATCACAGTCTTGATCTTTACATTGACGAGTAGCTGAGGGCCGGACTCAACTACATCTGACATTCAGTTTTTCAGTAGAATAAAGATAGATAGCTATACTAGAAAATGACTATCTGAAAGTCCACATATTTCCACTATGTAAAAAATTAGTATGCGTCTCTTTTAGCTAGCGGCATTAAATCTTTGTTTTTCAGTCCTTTTCCAGGGGCTTATCTTTTCACAGGATAAGAATAACAAAAAAGTAGTCAGTGGCATCACTCACAGAGCATGATGCCAGAAGCTGAGAGTTTTTACCATGAAAAAAAGGCAAAAAAGTTGTGAAAGACCAGCAGGTAGTTGCTAAACCTAGAGAACATTAAGACTAAGAAGAAACTTAGCATAAGCACTTGAAAGCTAGCCTGTTGATTTAAGGCTTGTTTACCCAGCACTAATATCATCCATTTGTACTGAAGATGCACTTTGGTCAATAAACACAAATGCTTAAGCCACAAATTGGGCTAAAGGGATTTCTTCAGAGAAACAATTAAAGACTTACTGTGTAATACCTTGACTAAATAATCACATAGGGGAACAATAACCTTGCTGAAATACATGGATGATCAACACATCAAGGGGTGGATATGACTCTTCAGGGATTGAGCTAATAGGATTAAAATTTAGAATATCATAAACTTTAATAGTGTAACCTATTAGCCCATGGAATAACTGGGATCACCAGAGAAAAGAGGCATTTCATTAATATTACATAGACAACATACAGTGGAACTGTGGAGAAAAGCAACAAGACCTCAAGTGTTCTTTTTGTGGTGTCATTTTTAAATAGACTTATGACTCAATTATTAGATTATTTAAAATATTTTTGATTAATTAATTTCAAATAGTTGCTGACATTTTAAAATGAAAGTAAGAGAAGATTTTTCTCCAGTCTTATAGGGAACAACTTCTTCAACAGAGATTTTCTTCACTCTGGTCTATAGGCAAAGAAACTCCCACTTTGAAGGCAGCTGTATTTTCCCACACAGAACAACTAAACTTCAAGCTTCAGCTAACACAGACAGTATAATCTTTCATTTCTCAATGAAAAGTAGTGTCTGCATCATTTCCAGAACATGTTGCATGCGGTGATAGGAATGCTAAACTGATTGGTTTTGTTTGGGTTTGGTTGGTGGGTTTGGTTTTGTTTGGTTTTTTTTTAAGATCAAAATCTTTGTTGCTCCATAAAACTGTAACTGAGAGATTCCAGTAAAATGGAGTTTCCAAGCTCCAGGGAAGATTTGATTACTCCTAGCAAGAACTTCCTCTTCTAATATATAGCTGCCCTGCATCAGATTTATATACCTTTAATTCAAACAAACTGTTACTTATTCTCTTCACACTTGATTACACTCAGTACATAAATCCCCCAAATCAATAGTTAATTAAAAAGAGGTGGCAATTTCTACATACAAAATTGGCTCCTATCTGGGATTCTATATTTTCTATTCCAGGTATGCGTATGATACTGGAAGAAAAAAAAACTGGAATCAAGATACCTATCATATTTTAGGAGGCTGCCATTTGTTTTGAGGAAAAACAATACCCAACAACAAAAAGCAAAGAAACCAAAACTCTGAAAATATCTTATTAATGCAGAACTTTGAAAAGGAGATCATTAATGAAAAAAAAAAAAAAAAACAAACAATTAAAAAAAAACTGGGGAAAAAACCAAGCCAGATCAAGACTGACAGCAGGAGGGCACCGCGAGCTGTTCATGTCTTGGCCAGCCTACAAAAAGCAGACACATAACTGCAAAAAAAATAAAACCAAACAATTCACACAGGTGAGAAAGAAAAAAAATCAGCAACCTTTACCAACACGTAAACCTATACACAACTCAGTGACACCTTATTCTTAGACTTCTTAAGGAACGCTACAAGGGTACTACAGGGACTTTCTGAACCATGGTAATACTTGGTTCATAATACATGGTGTTGTACAGCCAGGACACAATCAAGCTAATAAAAACTGTCCTGAATTCTTTCTTCTTTTAGTAGGTATTTAGTAGACCTGTGTAGTTGACTTTTAAGTGGAGCCATTCCTTTCTCACCTCTTCAGGAGTTTCAGAACATTGCCAAATGTGGCAACTCATTTTGTTCTTATAGCCCAGCAACCCAGGGGAAATGACTAGCCTCTATTGCACATGAAACTAGTCAGCCCTAAGTTGCTCTACTGTACTCTGTGGGATTCCTTCACATGAAGCACAAAAATCTGCCTCCTTGCCTGTGCACCCTACTCAGTTTGCATGAGTGAGCTGTTAGATTTACAGATTACCCAGATCATTCTTCAAACAAATGTTTAGACTGCAACAAGTGTAACAGCAAGTTTGAAATATGTCCTCTCACACAGGGACTGTGGAGAAAAGCAACAAGACTTTGATGAGGGGTTTTGTGGCATCATTTTTAAATAGACTTATGAGTCTATTATTAGATTTTAAATATCTAGCCCAGAAACAACCCATCAGTATTCCTCATGAAAAGTTTTGTAGAACTCAGTCAGATATTCTGTTTCAAACTGAAGTTCTGGCACTTGTATGTGTTGGGGGGAGAGGTGTTTGGTGGGTTTGGAAGGCAGGTTTCCTGTTTGTTTGTTTTTCCCTTTTAACTATAGATAGAATGAATTTTATGCACCACACAGCTCTTCCAATCTGTTCTTGACTGCCAACAATAACACAAGCCAAGCCTGGATTCATTCCTCTCCAAACCAGCAGTACTGTGACTAATTCTCAACAGATGCTCTTCCCCCAGCTTTTCTACTCTTTCAAAGATAAGTTATCCTTTTCCAGAGGGCCTTTTCCAGTTCTTTTGTATGATCTTGCAAGACACATCCTCCTGTACAGTAACTTCCCCACAGATTACAGATGTTTTGTTACTGTAGAAGCAGACTTGGCTACTTCTCTGCCATGATCTCTTGCAGTCTTGCGATAAAGGGGAGCAAAATCAGGGGCTGGAACAATATGATCTCTAGTCCTTTCACTTACACCACCAGTGATACTAGTCATTCCAGAAGAAACCAGGTATTACACCTTGGTGCTATTAGTCCCATTGTCACCTCACTAACATATGTTCACCTTTGAATTATGTATTTCCCCAGTACATTCAGAAAACATTTTTTAAGGTAACAGAGAATGTATTTTATATCAAAGAACAGGAAATAAACAAGAGAAATTAATATGTTTCCTTGAATTGATCTTACATGGTAAGGACAAGGATAAGATGGCAGACTGATTTGTCTACCAAAATGGTTTAATAGTTTGAGTCCCTACAGTTTCTCTGGAAGTATCATCAAATCCTTTTTCATGAATACACTTCACAATATATTCTATTTGTGGGTTTTTTTTGTTTTTTTTTTTTTTTTTTAATAAAACTAGCATCTCTTATCCTGCAATATCCTTAAGCTATGTATTTTCTCATCTCTCCCAACTGGCCTGAAGAATTAATACTAAAGATCATTTTTTCAAGATTTCTCATTTATTTCACTTTCACTTGAAGGTGACTTTAATAATTAAGTTGCCCTAAATAAATTCACACACAGTTCGGATAAGAGGGAAAAATTATTCAAAAAAGTATCACCATTTTTTCTACTACTGTTAAATTGTGCCTTTGCAACACATGGGAGATTCTCATTAGTCCAATGAAAGACTGCTAAAAATATTCAATTAATGGATGAATAGATCCATTACTTATAACATTATATGTTATATTAATATAACAGAATAATATGTATCACATCACCGAAGAATATGTGGGTCTGAGGAGGCAGAGTAAGAAAGATGCAAAGGCTGGAACAAGAGAGATACAGTTAGAAAATCAACTTAGAGGGAAGAGATTTGCTTCATTTTTTTCATGGCATGAACTTTAAAAAAAGTATTTTCCACAGGACTGTTCCCAAGGAGCTGTAGTAAAGAGGAAATGGCAAACAGGAAATTGCTCCAGTCAGATCAATACACATGATGTGGGCCAAATCTATTGACCAGTTCTGCTAATTTACGTACTTGTCACCAAATAATTGCAATAAAAATTAGAAAACATTGATCCCAAATCAAATTAACCCATGACTTATTTGATCTGTTGTTAAAAAGCACATGATAAGATGCTGTGTTTTTCCCTCAGGAACATCTGGGATGTAATCCAGACTGCATTCATACTGGAAATCCTGTAACAGATGGTTTTGGTGGTTGAAGTTGCTTTTGATTGGAGAAGGCAAGAGTAGAGTGTCCCCTTTAAAAGGAGTGCAATTTGTAATTTTCAACAGGTAATTTATGTTTAAAAAACAAATTAGAACTAAATAATATTAAAATTAACCACTGCTATGCTGTTAGAGGCACCTGCTTTATGTTCTGCAGGAAGCACACCAAAGGCCACCAGGCCTTAAAGGTTTATTAAAATAAACCATGAATCTAGAAGTATATGAGCTCTATACTATGAATGATCTCTTTACTACCTCCTTACTTAACACTAAGTTTTGAAGCAGAATTACTGAGATTTTAAAACAACATTCTTTGATGCCTGTTTTCTCTTTCAAAGATGTATCCTTTTCTCTAGCCTGCCTTTCTGCACCCATAGCTTTCAGGCTTTTCAAATTCAGTAAGCTCATAACGTATTTCTCAAACAGGAAAAGTCTTCCCATTGCTCCTGAAGCACAGTTATTGACATGTTTTGCAGTCAAAGGAGCTTGCCATCTCCTCTTGTATCTCCCCATGCCAGATCCTCTCCTTCTTCCCTTCTTGCCTGGCTGCCTGCAGGAAGCACCACATTTCAGAAAGAAATGTCATCCAAGGACATATAGCATCCTGCTCCTTCAAGGACATCCAACTTGATTCAGAGCACAGTCCTAGGACCTGGATACCAGAAAATCTTCCCAACCATAATTATTTTAACTATGCAGTAACATACATTGAAGAGCTTACATTATTTTCATGTTTGTATGAAAACTACCTCTCACACAACTATTCTTTACTCCTGTAAGGGTTGCAAGTAATTTGAAAGGATAGTCAGTAGTAATTAGTTTTTCTCAGTCAGTAAAATATAGCCAGACCCTTGACCTAACTTCAGCAGACTTTCAATTGATTTTTGTATAGAACCATTTCTTGTGGCTATACGAGAGGCTTTTCCATATCGTAGAGCTAGGAAACACTACTTGACAAATAGCAGAATTGACAAAAAACTTGGATTTCAAGGGGATTAAAACTGTAGTCAAACTTGATAAATAGCTCAATGAGAAGGGAGAAAGCTTCTGAGATACTAAAATGTTTCAAAATACATAAATTTCACACTCTTGTCTGCTGAAAACTTTTTTATTTTTCTTTTCCTATAAAAGTTTTCTTTTTCACACGGAAATTTTGATGGTAATTACAATTTAGATGTCAAAGTTGAAAAAACAAATTCAGGCATGGCTCTTTTTGAAAACATCTGGGATTTGATTGCTGTTTGTAGGGCGAGTAAAAACACTTCCCACATATTCAAGAGACAGCTGCTGCTATGAGCTTTACAAGACTTCTCCTCATTTCCTTTACAGGTTTCTCTCTTGCACGAACTAAATGCTGCGTAACATTTCACAGAAACATAGAATCAGCCAGGTTGGAAAAGACCTTTAAGTTCATCAAGTCCAACCATTAGCCCAGGACTGCCAAGACCACCACTAAAGCGTGTCACCAATGGCCTCATTGATATGTTTTTAAGCACTTCCAAGGATGTTGATTCCATCACTTCCCTGGGCAGCCTGTTCCAATGCTTCATCACCCTCACAGTGAAGAATGTTTTCTTAATATCCAATCTAAACCTCTCCTGGCACAGCTTAAGGCCGTTTCCTCTTGTCCTGTTGCTTGTTACTTGGGAAAGGGTACCAATCCCCATCTTACTACAATATCCTTTCAGGTAGTTGTAGAATGCAATAAGATCCCCACTCAGCCTTTCTGGGCTAAACGACTCTAGCTGTCTCAGCCATTCTTTATCAGACTTGGTCGCCAGACCCTTCACCAACTTCATGGCCCTTCTCACAAAAAAAAAAGCTTTCATGCTTCAAAAAGTTCCTTATGCTAGGTCAGACCCTGCTCATCTAAAGGCATCAGCAGCACCTCTCTGACATGAAGATACCAATACTGAGGGACAAGAGAAGCCCCTACCACTCCCAATAGGTGCGCGCAAAGGTTGGAAGGGTCTTGCGAGATGCGGGGGCTGGACAGTTGCATAGGAGGTTTGAAAGGCAGGAAGCTGAGGGGCTGTGAGGTATCAGGGATGCGGGAACACTGGTTGGAAGTTGCTTTACTTACAGGTGGAGAAGTTTGTAAGACTCTAGAATTGAATGGTGTTGTGGGTTGGCTTAGAGACCAAGGGCACGGCTCATTAGAGGCTCTGAACAATCCAGGCTTTGATGAGTTGGAATATATTTCAAATTGTTAAGAGTAACCATGGATAAGGTAAGAGTAACCATAGATAAGTTAAGCATCGACCCTTGTAAACCCTTACAGATACTGCTGAGCACTTCTTCCGATGCAGGCTGGCCACCTGCGTCAGGATGAGTGTGAATTTTAGTCAGTAAGTACAAGAGCCTGAGATTCATGCAATGGGGGGGGGCAAAGCCTCTGCGGGGGCACCTGCAGAGAGTGAGCCTGCCACCTTGCACTGCAATGATGCTGCTTGGAGCTGGTTTTCTAATTGTCTTTACAGCGTTGTTGCACCACATTTTATATATATAAGACCATGTAATTAGAAGAATGTTAGCTGCATAAATATGTTGGTATAACTTAGCATAAGTGTTAGGCATGACTGCAAGTCATGATGAAACTAAGTAAAGAGTTAAGAACAAGCTATAAATAAGCTGTCCTTGGGCAGGCTGGAAAGTCCTGACTAATTGCAGGATCCTGATAGAGGAGAGACAAAGGGAGCTGTAGGTCTGCGGAATGTCCTGAGACAGAGAAGAGATGAAGGGAGTTGAACACCTGCAGAACATCCCGAGAACTAACCTTGGTAGAAGTTCCTGTTGT
>JASSUY010011663.1:0-14422 GCA_032466535.1 Forpus xanthops | reverse complement strand
CCTATAGGCCCCCTTCAGGTACTGGAAGGCTGCTATGAGGTCTCCATGCAGCCTTCTCTTCTCCAGGCTGAACAGCCACAATTTTCTCATCCCATCTTCATAGGGGAGGTGGTCCAGTCCCCTGATCATAATCGTGACCTCCTCTGGACTTGTTCCAACAGTTCCATGTCCTTTTTGTGTTGAAGACACCAGAACTGCACACAATATTCCAAGTGAGGTCTCACGAGAGCAGAGTTGAGGGGCAAGATCACATCCTTCAACCTGCTGGTCACACTCATTTTGATACAGCCCAAGATACAGTTAGCTTTCTGTGCTGTGAGTGAACACTGCCGGCTCATGTTCATTTTCTCATCGACCAGCACCCCCAAGTCCTTCTCTGCAGGACTGCTCTCAATCTCTTTTCTGCCCATTCTGGAGCTGTACCTGGGATTGCTCCGAACCACGTGTAGGACCTTGCACTTGTCACGGTTAAACTTCATCAGGTTGGCATCAACCCACCTCACGAGTGTGTCAAGGTCCCTCTGCATGGCATTCCTTCCCTACAGTGTATCAACCGAGCCACACAGCTTGGTGTCATCAGCAAATGACATAAGACATGAAATTTCTTCCCCTTCACTGCTGGTAGAACTCTCCATGCCCAACCCTCCCACAAGTTTCATCTGTCCTATGGTTTGACTTAATTCCAAGTTTTCTTTTTCCCCGATTTTCTTGATGTATTGGCATACAGCTCCTTGTGGGCAGTCAGACAAATCTATGCTTTAAAACTATGCATCTTTCTTTGTCTTCAAATATGTAAGAAAAGTGGCATAAGAGAAATAGTGTTCCCCATTCTCACTGAACACAGGACAAGAAGCAATAGTCTTATTTACTTTGCAGCAAAAGGTATTTGGAAGTCTGACAGGTTCATGGCAGAAGATTAAATCAGGCATGTAATTTTCATTTACCTTAATATACTGGACTGAATGCTGTGATAAGACAGAGGTTGATCACTTGCGGTATCAGGTAGCCCTGCATTAATGGACAGGGAAAGAGACAAACACTTTAGAATTTTAACAGCTTCATCTATCTGATTTTGTCTGCTGAGGCAAATCTACCACAGCCCTTAGTTTAACAATTAAGGTGAGTCTTAGCAGTAAATACAGCCAAACTTTGGAATAATTTGCCAAAGATATTGGCAGAAAATGTACCTTAAAACCTCTGTAAGAAGCAGGTTAGGTGAACATTAGCCAGGAATCTTTGATCCCATATATAAGATAGGCAAGAGTAGACAGGGTCCATCTTGTCAGAAAACTCACAGACCTCCTTCTCCTTCTGCTTCCTGTGACCTTGTGAACAAATTATTTCATCTTAAAAAATTATCATATAGCATCAGATCTATCAAATAGGTCTGCAACACACGGTGAACAGGAGCAAACCAGTATGTCCTGAATGTTTAATTAATGGATAAGACTTTTTCCCTAACTCTGGTATTTTTAATTTAGACCATCTTCAAGACATGAGGACCTCTATTTAACCTTCTGAAGGTAAGGGGTACTCCTCTATGAAGAAAGTCCAATATTAAGAGCAGAACATGAATATTCTATCCAGGTTTTCCATTTCTACTGCATTATTCCTGACCAAAAATAAAGAACGACTTCTTATAAAATAAGGAATTGAAGAGCACTTTGGCCTCCAATTTTGAGTCCTTCTCTTTTGAGACACACTGAGCACTGAATAGAGGCACTGAATTATTGGGTGGCTTAAAACAATTCTGTCCATAACTTTTTTTGATGTTTAATTGAAATATCCAATTTGCATAAACTGATTGCTATCTAGAAACTGTGTTAGTGGTCAGAAGTGAAAGTATCTTTTAGAATTGTGAAATTTCTGAAAACTTATATTTCAACATTTTTATTGGTGCTTTAGGAAATCTTTGCGTGAAAGCAACATTTTGTTTTGAATTTTGCAATACTCAGAGATGCTACTGTTAAAAAATTAAACAAATGATGCAAAGTAACTAACATAAGCTTTTTTTCCTATTTAAAATTTTTAAGAGCTCACAATCTCAGTTCTATATGAAGTCATTTTATTATCAACTTGTATGGGTAAGATTAACTAAAATTTCTGTCTAATTTCAATTGTGAACGAGTAATTTGTATTATCTTATTTTTTAATTCTCCTCTCAAGGTTCTTTATAATAAAATATTAATAACATCAGCCCAAAAGTTCCTACCAACCGCAGTGTGAGAAATAATAAGCTTCTACTTGTTTTTAACTCCAAAAAGGGTAAAAAGTGCCTTCAGATGTTGTCATCTAAAGCATCTAACCTGATACAGTAAAATTTTCAAGGTCCAGAATTTGCAATAAAAGCATTCAAAACTAATAGCCACTTAAGCTTTTTTAGGACTATATTTCCTTTACTGCAAAATTAATGATTTTTTTCTAAAAATTCGAACAGTAAATATTGAAGCAGAATTTTTTTCTCAGATATTTTTTCTGCCTTGAATTGACACATATATTATAAGAAATTAATTATATTTTACTCAGTGCTATTTGTAGGGTTATATTAATAATTCTATTATTTTAACAGTTCCAAACAGATAATCTAGGAGCAAACCCAGTGGATGACCAAGGAGGCACCATAACAAGTGAAGAATGAACTGTCAAATTGAACAAACATCCAGTAAGTACAGGGCTGAAAATTGCTACTTCAAACTGCTATCATAGTACTGTTGCACATCAAATACGTTTTACATAAAGTGATGTCAGTTCAGTATACAGCATTTGAATTGTCAGGCCAGTTTTATAAATGGATTTGCAATTAGTAGTTTGGCTATATAGCTAATAACAAACTATGTTCATAATGTCTTTACATCTAGCAGTGAACAGCATTTTTTCAAAAAAAAATCTTAGATTTTTTTTTTTTGCCTAGTAAGTTTTTTGTTCTGGCATCTAGACTCAGGACAAATAGTTAATTCTAGATGTTGTCTTATATCAGGGGAACTCTTCTGCCTTTCCTTTTCACAATTACCAACACGTAGCCAATGAAGCATTTGTGTCACACTTAGATATATACTGTGCATAATATATTTCGCTTTGTTTGTAAGTTTTGCTTTGGAAAGTGCCAAGTTTTATTTTTGTAGCTGTTTAAAATGAATACTGTAGGCAGAAGATAAAAGGGCTTGCCAAGCTGACATGTTTCCTATCAGTGTATTTATTGCCAACGCTATTAATGCAAATAGTGAAGTACAAACTAAAAGCACAACATTAAAAGCAAGCTCCTACAGCTATGCCAAATTTCTTTTAAAAATATCACATAATTAATAATTATCCAAATATACAATTTGTTTTGTGACTTATGCAAAGTGGTTCTTCCTGACATTTATTTTTACTGCTTCAGCCTGAATTTCTCTGCTGAAATTTGTGATTGGGTATTTCTATGGTAACCCTGGAGGAGGGAATGGAAGAGTGCCCAGGGAAAAGTAAGGAAAAATGCTGCAAGAAGGAAAACAACATGAAACTGAGAAAAACAGACAACGAAAAAAAAAAAAAAGGAATTGCAACAGTTTTTATAGGAGACTAGATCCATACAAAATAACGCTCCATGGCCAAATAATGAAAAATAATGACAAACGTATCTTGAATGAAAGCTCTGAATAGCCTTGTTCTGGATAAGCCTTCCCTTTCATTATCAGTTCATATTTAATTTGGGGCAGTGAAAGTAAAAGCAGGGGAAGATGATGGGCTTAACAGGTAATTTTATGTATCTGAAGATCAATATCTATGCTTGTTGTCTAGTTTACAGTAAGTGCACCTACCTTATGGGCATGGTCTTATATAGCTAAGGGAGGTATAATCATATCCAAAAGGTGGTTTAATTCCATCAGATGTGTCCATTTCTCAATATTAATTGTATGAGGTGACTGACTCCTAATCCAAGTAAGTGACTTAGGCATTTAAAATTGCCATCTTTTTTTTTCATTCTAGTGGTAAAATAATAATCTTGTGCCGCTATCTGAATGCATGGATTTGTTGTAGCATCTTCCTGCCATTTTGAAATAACTTAAGCAGCCAACTCTTTTAATATACATTAATGTAATTTTGGTGGGGAAGGAAGTGAAAAAGAGAGAAAAACGGTCTTTGGAGTTACTTTGTGGATATTTAGATTTATATCAAGCTGTTTATTTGAGCACTGATGGACAGTGCTAGGATGTTTCTAGAATCTCACCCTGATACCAGGTATTTAAGAGTCATTGGACAGCCTGTGTTTTTTTACAAAGGAAGGAGGGTCTCTGCAAGAGCAAGTTCCCTGGTTTCAATCCCCTTCCTGCACAGCTAATGTCAAACAGAGGCTGGGGCTGCTGAATTTGACACATTGTGACACATGGAGATAATTGAAATTGTGCACTTTCTTAAATAGGCCATCACAGCTCATCACCTCCATATTATTTCACTTCTGGATGTCCCTCTTCATGAGGCATGAAAATAACAGAAGACAAGTACTTGTCAACACCCCAAAACAGAGGGTAAATCGCTTACAAAAAGAATTACCTTGCATGACATACTCCGGTAATTGTTATCCTTTTGTTCCTGTGGCTATTATATATATTTGGATATTTGTATTTTTCTGCTGAATGTAGATCATCAGAGGATGTCGCATACATTACTCAAGAGGGGTGATATGGAGCATCACTACTAAGCAGGAGGAAATCTAGCATTAATACCAGTGTCATAAGTATCAGACAACCCTTTTTGATCTTCTATAGTTTCTGTTTTTCTCCCAATTAATAATTTAAATGAACTGTGTTTTTCTAATCTTAATCTTAATTAATTTGATTGGTGATGTTTTGCTTTTGAGAAAAAGTGAACATAATGTTCTGAAAATTATGATGACTGTGACAGAATCCGCCTTCTTCCTGATCTCAAAATCATTGCTTATGTGAATAAAGGCTGTGATAAAATGTGTAAAGAGGTGGAACCAGGTCTTAAATCATGGTCATCCATCAATTCCAGTGCCTTACTGGCTTTTTCATTGACTTGCTCAATGATGTACAAAATAAGTAGGGTGCAAGGGAAGAAACTGCATCAGAGAGTTCTCTAGATCACCTATTTCATGAGAAGAAAAAAAGTAGAAAGTAATAGACAAATTACTTCCAAAACTATTTCCCAATAAATAAATAGAATCCAGAAAGAAAATTTTGCTTTAGTGCCCATCTTCTGCATTCTTCATCAGACACAAAAGGATACATTCAAACAAAACAAACCAAGGTTTCCAAGGCAGTAATGTGGCTTGCACACCTCCTTTAAAACAGAAAATGTCTACTGGATCTGAATATACCACACATCACTCACTACCCCAACTATACAGTATGGATCATTGTGCACAAAATCATTCAAGTGTGTTAAGAGCACCTCATCAGAAGAATAAGTTTATGTACAAAACCATAACAACATCCTTCCCAGTCAACTCCTTAAAAAAAAAAGTAATCTACCTGCTTCTGTTCCTTTCAGACACTTCTCCAGGACAAAAAAATATACAGAAAACTTGGTTATTTATCTGTTATTATTTGGAAAAGAAAATAAAAGCCATAACCAAAAATGTTCATAATGAAATCTTTTGATATCAAGTTATGGAAAACTTATTTTAGTGCAAAAAAAGTACTTTCTAGACTTGCTGCTAGCATGAAGGATACATTCAGCAGGATAATAATTCAAAGGACTTGAAATTTTACTTCATCAGCATAGCTAATTTAGCTCAACCTAAATGTCTAGGTGTGGCTATTCAAAATAAGTAGAAAAATAACTGTCTGCAGTCTTCTTTAGAAGACAAGATAAAATAACCTAAAACCAAAAAGAATAACAAATAATATACCTTACTCACAGAAGATCTGACTATTATGACTATTATTAAATAGAGAGGACTAAATGGAGGATGCATATTAACACCAGATGATAATAATTTCAAAGACAATGTACCGAATCTCCATATATGGTGCCACAATGAGGTATTATGCCACAAAAATTGTTTGATTATGTAGGAAATAATACCACAGGAAGCAAACTAAATAATAGCTAGTTATCATAATCACATGAGCAGAGCCTGGTTGCATGTCACATCTCTACCTCAGCAGAGGTGAATTGCAGTGTATTTTCATGTTCTCCTGCTCCCTTTCACAGACACTTGATCTACTGCAACCTATGAGCTTCACAGTAATTTGCAGTACCTGTAAGAGTAGATAAGCACAGACAAATGAGTCAGGGTTTCCCAGCTTGTGATCTGTTAACCATTAATGGTTTGGTAGGTCAGGCAACTGGGGTCTCTTATCATACAGTCAGAGTCTCAAAGGGAGCTCACTGGATGACCTACTCCCTCTGCTGCTACACAGAGCCAGTATCTCCATACTTCTTTTTTTTTGCACATGGTATATGATGCGTCATACATGATAGATGATTGCATTAGTGTTCATGACATATCAAGAGGATGAAATGCAGGTTCCACTGCAGCAGATGACAGGATCTTAGGAATATGTAGATTTTTGATTCTGTCTTATTGTCTTATTAAGATGTTGATATGAAAAGTCAAAAAAGAATCTGTGTATGAAGTTCAAAAACTCTTGAAAATAGATGTTTCTCAGGGAGGGGTGTTGCTGGTTTGTGATGGGGGTTTTCTGATGTATTTATAAGTGTTTGTCCATCATGAATGTTCAAGGAAAAAAATAAAGATCAGAAACGGCTTTTTTATTTAAATATAGAATGTTGTTTAATACACTTTGCAATTTTTCTTTTCATACAAAAATTCTATGTCTATATAAGGGGTCCAGGATTGGGTTTATAAAAATTAATATTTTTACTTCTCTGTTGCTAAGAATTGCAACAAAATAAAATAGTATTAAGCATATTTTGGAACTTCCAACGCCTGAAAAACCTAGTTACAAAGTATCTGTAGCCTTTTCATTTGCTCAGCCTGTGATTAAATCATAACACATGATACTCAAAAAATTTGTGTCATAAGCACTTTCACGTGAGTCACCAGAACATTTTTTAACTCAATTTCAGTGACAAAACCACTGCAAAATCTTTTATAGCATTGTGCACACTGTACTGTGATGCTTTTTTAAGTTATATCCATTTTAAATTATATGTTCCTGCAATCTAAAACAACTTGCTAGTTTTAGATGCTTTCATGTTGCAGAACTTCGTTTTCTCTGTTCACAGGCTTACATCTCTACAGTAAAATTCAAGCGTTTTTCAATAAAGTACAAGCTATGCTCTGTATTGCACTACGTTATACATTACTCACAAGAGCACAACAGTGCACAAATAAGTGAAAATATAAGGCAGAAAGTGAAGGATCCAGTGCTGTTGATATAATTTTCATGAAATACCAGCATTCAAAATAAAACATATATTCAGCTCAACAGTGACTCATACATTTGAAAGTGAATTGGAAATTTGGGTAGACAGAAAGTAATGATCCATGTGGGAATTTTACAAGAGGAATTTTACAAGAGGAAGGAAATTCACTGTATAACCCTGCTTAAAATCTGAAAAGACCTTCAAAAGTTATGTGAATTATGAAAGTGAATTATAGTCTTCCACATATTTTAGTTAATAGACAGGAAGGGTAATTAGAACCCTTCTGCTTCTTCTAAGTTGTAAATACTGACAGATTCAAGTAGCAAGATAGAAAATCCTATGAGGAGAAAAAGAAAATATAAGTTATTCACAGACTGTGATCAATCCATGGGTCATAGAATCATAGAATGGTTTGGGCTGGAAAGGATCTCAAGATTATCTAGCTCCAACACCCCTGCCATGAGCAGGGACACCTCACCCTGGCCCATGTTGCCCAAGGCTCTGTCCAAACTCATCTTGAGCACTGCCAGGGATGGAGCATTTATCACTTCCCTGGGCAGCCTGTTCCAGTGCCACATCAGCCTCACAGTAAAGAACTTCTTCCTTATATGCAATCTAGACTTCCTCTGTTTAAGTTTTAACCCATTACCCCTTGTCCTACCACTACGGTCCCTGATAGAGTCCATCCCCATCATCCCTATAGGCCCCCTTCAGATACTGGAAGACTGCTATGAGGTCTCCATGCAGCCTTCTCTTCTCCAGGCTGAAAAGCCCAACTTTCTCAACCTGTCTTTATACGAGAAGTGCTTGAGCTCCCTTAACGTCCTTGTGGCCTCCCCTTAACTTGTTCCAACATCTCCATATGCTTCTTATGTTGAGGACACCAGAACTGCACACAGTACTCCAAGTGAGATATCACTCAGAGAGCAGGGTAGAGGGGCAGAATCACCTTCTTTGACCCTCTGGTCACATTCTTTACAAAGGAAGGAGGATCTCTGCAAAAACAAGTTCTCTGGTTTTGATCCTTTTGCTACACAGCTAATGTCAAACAAAGGCTGTGACTTTCTCTGAGTTCAATGCACTGAATAATTTTTTAGCTTGATATAAAATGTAAAAAAAAAAAAAAAAACCATGTAAATTCATGTTCAGAAGTGGAGTTCTGGTTTTATTTATTTTTTTTTTTTTTTAATATATGTATCATATAAAACCTAGAAGAGGGAAGAAAATTTACTTGTGGATTTTTCACATTCATAGGTTTTTTCATTGACATATGAAACTTTCAGGGATTACAGAAAAGATATAAGGGTGGTTTCTTCACTGTAAATGTTTTTCAGCCTGTCAGGTATGAAGGTGTTCTAACGTAAATGTAAAGAATCCTTAGGAAATTACTGCTCCAAATGAGAATGAGAAGTAATGTATGTCTCTTCATTCTTTTACCCTATCATGAAAATATAGTGAAAAGAATAAAAGTGCTTCCAAAACAGATTTCTTCAATAATATTTCCTGCTTATTTCAGTAGATAGTTGTACTGAGGGTTCAGGGAGTTGTGAATGGCAATAGAATATCCACAAAGGCAGCCTAACATAGGAATAGAAGGCTGGAAGGATTTGCTTGGTTCATTAATTCCCACCATGTAAAATGTTATAGGTACAAAGAAAACTTTATCATGAGTTCAATTTTTTAAGTACCTGAAATAACAGTTTGTATTAAAAATCAAGATTTCTTGGGAAAAGAACATCTAAGACAAGGCAAGGTAAAAACATACGATGGAATCTGCTAATATGAAGCTTGCAAGGGATTTCTGAAGGATTTCTCAAGGTAATCTAGTCCAACCTCCTACTTAGAGCACGGTCAACTTCCAAGCTATAATTACTTTTAACTTTAGATCATAGTGAAACATAGAATATCTCCAATCCATCTGGGAAATTTGCTGTAGACTTTGACTTCTCACATTGTGGACTCTTATTGCGGATCACGTTCATAGCTGCTGATATCCCCACAGTGTACCTCCAAGAAGAACCTGGCTGTATCTTCTTTACACTCTGCTATTGGGTAGTTGAAGAGAGCTCCCTTTCACCTTCTCTTTTCCATACTGACAAAAATAGTTCCATTAGTATTTTCTTGTACATCTTGTGCCCCAGCCCCCTACAAACTTGGTGGTCCTGCACTTATTAATTCCTCTATGGCAATGTTTTTTTCAGTACTGGGGAACCCAAAATTAGATGTAAAAATTTCGATGCTGCATAGTTAGTGGCAGAGAGAAATTCCTTTGGCCTGTTGGCTGTACTCTTCCTCATATAGCCCAACCTGCAGTTATTCTTGATTTCTGCAAGGGTACACAGCTGAATAATGTTTGGCTTGTCCACTGGGATACCTGAATCCTTACCAGCTAAGCTGCTAGCTAGCCAATATGTCCTCAGCCTCTGCAGGATATCTCATTGACTTTTGTTCAACTTCATGAAGTTTCTGACAACTTGACCCAGTTTGGTACTGTCTGCGTATTTGCTGAAGGTGCACTTCATCCAGATGTTCCTGCCAGGAACAAAGGCATTAAACAACCTCAGTCTCAGTGTCAGACCTTGAGAATGAGTGAGATTCATTTCTTTTTCCAAACCTGAATATTACTGTACTCACATATGTGATCTGGACATACTGATGCTGTGGTGCTGCTTCAAGATGAAAATAAAGACAGGGCCTATAAATCCTGTTATTTTATATCAAATCTGTAATTGAATGCATGCAGAGAAATACTTCATCTGCTTTCTAATTTTCCCCTGCTATGTCAAATATGGGTTTTCTCAGTATTATTCATCATCCTTCCAGCAGAGGAAAAATTACTCCCTAGTCTCTACCACTGGTGTTGCAGACAGATCTTTTAAGTATTTGTATGTCCTTTTGTGGCAAGGTGAAGGACTCCAAACTAGCGACTGTCTAGGATACTCAATATACTCAACTAAGTAGAATAATTATTCTTTTATTAAAAAGTTTAGAGTATGAGATGTAGGAAGATAGTAGTTCACATTGTATTCATATTCTAAGCATAAATAAACATTCTGTGTCTTAATTTGTGGCACTGAAAAGGCAGTAGAATGCCAAGTTTGAACTAATAAATATCAGCTAGTGCTGGCACATGGATTTTTAGGATCTCAGTTTGAGGGCAGAGTTGGTTTGCTATTGGTTTTTTTGGGTTTTTTTTTTGTTTTTTTGTTTTTTTTTGTTTTTTTTTTTTTTGTTTGTTTTGTTTTGTTTTGTTTAAATGCTATATGTATGACTTATGTAAGAGTTATAATACCAGGGTTATCTAGGTTTCCACCTTCATGTATAATTTTCTGGACAAGACATGACTTCAGGAGTCAAATTCAAATCAGAATTAGAAACACTTCATCATATAGAAAAATGACTGCATTCATGGCAAAATTATGTTTGTTAGTAAAATAAAATGACTCCTCCAAACAAGCAACATATATGAAAATCCATTTTTGGTGTATGAGTGAAATTTCACTAGAAGTTTCTGCTGAATTAAGTGTGCTAGTCATGAGGAGTAGTGAAGGCTTGGACTTAGGGATACATTTTGACACTCAATACCTTGCCTTTTTTGTGTGTGTGTGCATACATACGTATGTATTTACTTTTGTGTGTTTACATACATACAGACATGCATGCACATATGTGTACGCATTTGTTCAGAGCAGTGTCATATTGTTTAGTACTGACAAAGTACAATAAGATTCTGAAATGTAAAGTGTCAAATTAAAAAGTGCTTTCAGCATGAAGTAACTGTCATAGCAATCACAAGTCCAAGTCAAGCATGAAAAATTCCCGTGACTCACAAAAATTAAAGAGCCTCTTCTTTTTATTTTTTTTTCTTTTTTGTTCAGAAAACTTGAATTTGTGAAATTCTGTGGTCTCTTTCATTCCTGTGTTTGATTACTTTAGTCATGTTTCATTACTTTATTGACATAGCAGAATATATTACTGGTACCATCAAATAAAAATATCGTACACCAGCCAGGAATATCACACATAGATTATTTTTAGATATTTATTTTGTTTCTTGAAAAAAAAAATAATGCAGAGATGTAATAAAACTTACAACTTCTAGTTAAAATTCTATTTAAAACTAAATTTGTAATCTCTGCTACAGTTCATGAGCAAAACAGCACATCTCTAGCCAAACACATAACAAGGGTGCATTTTCTGTTTTGTTGTTAAGAAGGAAAATACCCATACAGCAGGCTGGCTGGCTGTACATGTTTGGAAATTTGTGATTTAAATGTAGTCCATTCTGCAGATTCCAATTCAACATCTACTAAACTATGCAGCTCTGTAAGATTGCAAAGGGAAGAAAATTGCCATTTCATACAAATATCTACCTCAGCTGCTTTCACTTTGAGGCAGATGCACAAAATGAGCTGCATGCAAAATTTAAGGAAATAAAGAAATTATGATTCTGTAGGGATCCATTCATTTAAAAATAATGCCCATAGTGGTGCATCTTTTCTGCTACTAATGTTTGTCGATACATCTTTGTCCTTCTTCAACTCCAGGAAAAGTCGAAGAGCTGGAGGAACAGGGGAGATGGTGAATGACATTCTTGATGGCAGCATAAAAGAATGAATGAAACAGATTATTTTATTAAGTATAGAATACCTGGTTTTCAGGGAAATTGACTTTCAGGAACTTTCTGCCTTTTTTTCTGTCCGACTATTGTTAGATTTCTGAGAAATCAGTAAACAATTATGTTGATAGTTACGCTAGAAAAACTTGATATACTATCTCTCTAAGAGGAATAATGTGACAAAAATGGCAATATCTGAGGGTGGTGAGGCACTGGCACAGGTTGCCAAGAGAAGCTGTAGCTGCCCCACCACTAACCCCTTTTAAAGGCAGGTTGGATGGGGCTTTGAGTAACCTGGACTAGTAGGGGGTGCCCCTGTGCATGGCAGTGGGGTTGGAACTAAATGATCTTAATGTCCTCTCCAATCCTAATCATTCTATTACTCTATTATTCTATTAAGTTACAGTTTCAAAAGAGTCGCATTTCCTTGTGTGACTTGAAGTGATTTGATAAATACGGAAGTCCAGATTGATAATAATGCTAAAAAAGTTGCTATTGCTTCTATTCTTATTCTGGATAAATCTCTAAACTAAGTTACACTTTATTTCAAAAATGTGTCTCAGCAATATTTTGACTATATTAACTGATTTTATCCTAATTAGATCTCTTTAGTGAACACAGGAAAATAGTGAAACAACAAAAATTCACTCAGGATGGCATTGTCATTTCCCTCTAATTGTTAAATTGTGCTGATGTTATGCTTCTTTTTATTGTGACCTCAAATATTTACAGTACTCCATCTTTTATTTTTGAAACAAACAAACAAAAGCCAAACCCCCAAAATATTTTACCATACAATGAACAAATTCATTTTTCTAATGAGTGCTCTGTGGTAAGATATGGTTTCCTCTTGCTGTACCGTATTACAACTGGTATTGTAGTTACATCCAACACTGAGGTTTTGCTGGAGCAAACCTCAATGCCTTCACTACTGCTTCTACTCAAATTATTGACTTTTATTTGTGAATAATCACACTGACTCCAAGAGAATTTCTTGCCTGGGACTCATCCTGTGGGGTTTTTACTATCAAAATTCTGGTTTAATATGGGTGGTATTAAAAATTAAATTTTTAAAGAATATGATTCTTTCATAAATAACAAAGTAACTGTATTTGAAAGATTCGGTTCTAATATGCAATACCTCTTAGAAGGCTTTTTTCTTAATCAGTTAGTTATGAGTCAAATATTACAAAGATAATGGGTCAGAATATCTGAAAAAATAGAGAAAATTCATGCATTTGCCCATATGACATTTTTAAGAAAATCATAGAGCATGGTTGATACTTATTTGTTAGTGTCTCATGCACACTATTAGCTTCACTCTGCAAAAAAAGAAAACTTATTGAGGCTACAACAGCCAAACAAGTATAGTCACATAAAAAATTCTGGTATATCAACTATGATGATGTTAAATAAATAGCTCTATAAGAAGAACGTTGTCTAACAGTAGCTACAAAGGGTTATTTGGAGCCCATATGACAAAAGACTGTCCTCGAACTGCTTCTTACCTTAATGTTTCTACAGTGAATTGACAGGTATTACTTTATTATTTGAATGAATTCGGTTCATTTTTCTTTAGTTAACTGGCTATTAAGTTAAAATCAAGTTGGCTGGAAACAAAATATTTAGCTATCAATAGTATGAGATAATTTATTAGCTTGCATTAAAAAGTCTATAAAGGATGACCCTGCTAATTACAGCCCAAGAAAAATTTGATGGTCTGAGTCCAATACGATCCATTCACACTATTCTTTCAAATTTAGTTTTAGGTAAAGCCTTGGTCATGTCAGCATTTTAAACAGATGAGAACAACCTTTGAAGATTATCTACTTTTTTTGCTTTGCACTCATCAGAAAGTCTTCTTTCTGTAGTCCTTTCCCCTCTATCCAAAAGGTTTTGAAAACTGACTGGTGACTCAAAAGAATGTATAGGTAAAGTTACCTTTTTCTTCAGATATTTCAGGTCTTCACTACACTATTAAGGCCAAGTAGAGGATGTAGGAGCATAATTCCTATCTCCTATTCCCTTGCAGTTGTGTTGGGAATAAGTAAGAGAAGAAAATCAACATCTTTGGAACATCAGATCATCTCCCCTCTGAGAAAGTCTCAGTCCATTTGGAATAGATTGTATGAGGCAATGAATAAAAAAAACTTGAATTTTTCATCCACATGTTGTCTCTTGTAAAGTGTTTGTCACATGTCCTAGGTGAAAAATTTCAAGGTTGTATTTTATTTGCGTTGTGCATTTGCTTATTAGGAGTTCTGATATGTTCCAGCTATATGACCTGCTTTTATCTCTTACATTCTTCTCAGACAAAGGGAGCTTTTAAGTTATTAAACTTAAAAAGTCTAGTGGTAGAACACTCGAATTCAACTCTTCAGAGTTTTCTTCATGTCGCGGTTTCAAGCGTAAATCAATTTGCCTGCCCACTCACTCCTCCCAACCTTCTTCTCCCCCCCCACTTTACGG
>JASSUY010011662.1:17743-31274 GCA_032466535.1 Forpus xanthops | reverse complement strand
GCCCCTGCCCCTGGCAGGGGGGTTGGAACTAGATGATCTTAAGGTCCTTTCCAACCCTGACTATTCTATGATTCTATAAACATTTTTGCCACTACAGTTTATTCTGAGAGTTCCTTGTTTTTTGCTGTCCCAGGTCAAATGGAGTAGCCAAGCACAGTTTCATGGGTGGAACTCCATTTACTCTTGGCAATGTTAATAGCACAGCTACTCTGGTCACACATCATGACTCATCACATTCTTCCTGGCAAAAGTCTGTACTCCAGCTATAGAACTGCTGCCAAGTGATTATATGGTTTGTGACAAAGAGAAAAGAAAGCACACAAAAGCTAAAAGTAAACTTCTAAAGAAATATCAAAATTAAGATGAAAAACTCTGAAAGTAAGATGAAATACCACTCATTTCTTTGCACAAAACCCCTGACCTTTGTTACACAGTTCTTGTGAATGTTCTAATTTATGCCTTGGATTGTTCTTGCTCAAAAGTCAGCACATTAATATGGCCAAGTTATCTCAAATGCTATATAAACATCAATCTCATTCAAATGAAATCTTTCCAGGAGCATTGTGTAGGAATGCCTCAATCTTATATGAGCACCAGATAAACATCAAATCCTATTTACTCTTCAGTCTCCTAATACAACTTGGAAGGATGCAATTTATACTCCTTGTGATTGTGAAAGATCCGGCTATTCCTGAAGTCTTATGGCAGTGAAAACAGAATAAACTGAGTTTTACTGGAGTGGAACTGGAGCAAAATACAGGTGATCTTCAAATAGTGACAAGTGAACCTTAACTACATTCAGCTTTGTACTTTCCTATTATTAGACTGTATGTACTTCAGAAACTGAAAATAAAAGATTTTAACTTATACAATGGGAAAATAAACTACACATTTTATCAATTATTAGGATGCTTAAATAGCAGGAACAAGAACTCCCAAAGGCATTGCAGACAACATAAACATGAGAGTCATCTAGTAATTGTGCTCCAGCCTACAGGACACACAAAGAAAACTTTTGTATATGGAACATGATTTCAGAATCTCATGAGACCAGAAAGCTCTCAGTGTTTCAAAAAGAGATTAAATAGTAACTCTATTGATCTCTTTTGTCTGAAATTCACTTTCTGTGAAATTCAAGCCTGCACAAAGAGCCAGAATCAGGATTAAGGATCTCATAAACCCCATTTAATTCCCTAAAAAGGCTTCTGTGCAGAAACAAATTCCAGTCTCTGAGAAAAGTTGTACTATTAACAAAAGTATGAAAAAAGGCAGTAGAATTAGTTTAAAAACTCTATGCTCTGGACTAAAAACTTTTTAATTAAAAAATTTCTAAATGGAGGTGTATGTTCTTTAAAATACGCATTAAATTGAATATTAAACCTTCTAAGAAATTAAAACTACTAAGGACAATTTCTCTGTTGCTACTGGCTACAGAGTAATAGCAAGAAATGACAAGGATCATGTAAAAGTCAGCCAGCAGCTGCCAGGGCTTTTGGGCAGGCTTACCATTTGCAAGGATTCTCCCTAAAATTAGGGAAATGGTCTCCCACTGATGAGGAATAGAAGGCAGAGGAATGCAAGAAAATGAGTCTCCAGTAATATTCTCTTCACATACCCTGCAGGAAGTTGAATTCAACAGACAGAGAGAAAGAATGAGAAAAAGAACAAAAGAATGAAAGAAAGGAAGATGATCCTGTATTCAATTTCTACACTCCAGGCACAGCCTTAATTTGGGGCCTCCCTATGTGTCCTAGCAGCTCTTTCTGGTGATAAAACAGTTATTGTCTGGTTAATTTATGTCTCTATTTAATGCATGACATAAATAGACTGAGCAGTGTGTTTGGTGAAACGACAGGGTGTCTCTACTGATATAAACTGATGAACAGTAAAAAGGACAGTCCCTTTTTAGGGACCTGAAATGATGGAACTCTTCGTGCTGGCTGAAAATGTATTTCAAAGGCATTAGAGCTCATTGTTGCGGGTTCCCTTGGCTAAACTTCTTGTTGCCAAACTCAGGAGGTTGCTTGACATTCCAGCTCTAACAACCTGTTGAGCTATTGTTATCTATCAGTCAGCAAGAGCCACATCAGTTGCTGTGCCAGTTCCAGACAGGTCTAACCTCTTTGTGAGTTTGGGTGCATTCCCCTTTAAAAAAAGAGCTTTTTTTTTTGTTGGTGGTGTAAATTCCAGCATTATTATTTGGGCATGAGCCAGCCTAATGCTAGTGTGCCTGGGAGTCATAGAGGGCTTGCAAATGCTACACTGCTGCAGGAAATAGTCCCTGGGAAATGTGGGCTCTGAGCTTCCCATTGCTTACCTTTGGGAAAGGAGAATACCCCAAGCAGGAAGCGCCTGTTTTATGGAAAGGATGTCTATATAATCCTGTACATCACTGAACCCCAGAAGAGCTCAAGCTTCAGAGAAACTGCAATATGAACATAGCAATAGTCAGACAACTAACAGATTGGTTGGAAAGCAGCACAGCAAATACTCAGCAGTGAAAATAGCTAGCAACAGAAGTGGCTAGTAGGGGCTGCCACTTACAATAAATTAAAGTTTCCAATATATTAATTTCTCTATTATTTAAAATCACAGCAAATCGAGATAGCCCAGTAAAATAGAAAGATCAGTACTAGGGAGATGCTGTAGCCATTACAAGGCACAATGATTCTACAAGCCCAGTAAAAAGGCTATGGTACATGTGAAAATCAACTGCATTTCTTTGTGACATGACAGATGAGTTTGCTTAATGTGTAAGGAACATTTTGAGAAATAGGAGCTTCAAGGAGAATCGGCCTGTTTGGAAAACTTCTGTCTATTGACTGAAAATCCGCTTCTGAAACCTGAGGACAGAACATGCTTTCACACTTCACACACTGCAGGCTTACCTGGCCCTGGGACTCACATGAAAAGTTACCAGGAAAATCAAGACAAGAACTTTCAGCGTCGTGCATAAGAAAAGCTTCTCAGCTGTCCTTCAGCAGCCTGTATTCATAAGTGGAGATCTTCCTGTCATTTAAGTAAAAAAAAAAAAAATGTACTTATTATTCATCTTCTTCAGTCACATACAATATTCTCACTGCAACTACCGTATTCCCTTCTGCACTACAGGACAGCTAAAAGGTCTTCTTTACGCCAGTTATCACTAGGTGGCGACGTTGGAAGCAAGAAACGGGATGCAGACCAGGGACAGAAAAACGCACCGAAATGTTAACTTCCACCACAACTTGGAGGAAACACTAAATCCTTGGCAAAATCTGATCTGCTTATTTATCTGAAAATTCACTTATGGGCTTTAAATTTAAAGCAATTAAAAGCAATCTCAAACCAGGGTATAACTCCCTTAATGCAATATAATCCTTGGTTCTAACCATTGTTATCCTTGCAATATAAACATTTTGGTGGGAATTCAACCCAATATAACACCTGATCACACCTCTTCATCATGTGAAATCCATTGCATTGCTATGCAAATAAAGTAGGAAAGAGCTGTTCTTCATTTATGGATATTTCTTCCCCTTGCGGTTTTGTTACCACCTATTTTTAAAGAAATACATGGAAATGCTTACAAGATCTTGTTAAAACTGTACAAAAATGTTAGTGGAATGAGTTCCAAGGAAGCAGCAGTTTCCTACCACACACCAAGCAAAGCACAGCAAACTTAAGTTATGAATATTGTTATTAAAATGCATCTGTAAAAGTATTAGCTCTGAACAGAATCCAGCATCCTATTCCATAAATGTTTCAAGCAGAAAAACAACAGAAACTCATTATTGCAAATGTTAATTGCTTCCTGCATATACTCATCCACAAAATGTCTTGTTCTTTGAGCAGTGAAAGCACTGCAACTTACTTCCTTATGAATTTATTGTTGAGGGATATTAGTTATTCGGCTTAAATAAGTTTTAAATAGTTTAAGTCAGAGTTATAATATTTTGCGGTTTAGTATACTATTTGCTTAGCTTTACTTGTTTAGCATGAGCAGCTGGATTTGCTGCAGCCTCAGGCTGTGGTCTTTCACCTAGATATGCTTTCAGCTGGAATAAAGTTAGTTTTAGTAATTTTCCTGTAAGCTGGTACAGCGCTGTCTTTTGTCTTTAGTATGAGAAGAATGATAGCACACTGATGATTTAGTTGTTGTTAAGTTTATGCTTATAAACATAATAATTGAGGACTTCTTTAGTGCCCCGTGCTCTGCCCATGAGCAGATACACAAGAAGCACAAACCAGAAGGAGCTACTACTGTCAGCAGAAGCTGCAACTCAACAAGGTAAGAACAGTTAACGGCCTGTCTGTATGAGCACAGAGAAAGAATGCAACAAGGTGTTAGAAGACCCCAGACCAAAAAAATCACTATTGGACTAAAAAGACATGTGAGGAGTGGGTGCATAAATCATAAGGGCGTAATTGCTCAGAGATTCTTTTGTTCAAGGTCCCCCCTAAGAGGCAGAGGGACCTGTCCTTTTTGCTGTATTATTAAGCAAATTTGTCCTGGAATCAAACAATCGAGACTCTGCTGAAGGAACCTGGGTCTGAGCCTGAAGGAAGAGAATGAGTGCTTGTGAGTGAGCTGAGTTGAAAGGAGTTGAAAAGGGCACCCATCAGTTCTCTGGAGCTGCCCACTGCAAAGGGACTCCAGTTCTAGCAGTTGAAGTCTTGGGTGCTGTGTGAATGCTCAGGTAGCAGCTTCTCCCCTAATATTATTGTACTCTCCATCTTCCAAACTCCTTTGCTGCAACACTCTCAATTTCCTCTGTGACTAAGACAACATCCAGGCCATCCTGCACCTCCTCATTCCCTCACCTCCATTTCTGGGAGTCTCCATATGAAGGACAGCCCCAGCTGAGAACAGCACATGTTCAACAGTTCAGTGCATGCTGCAAAGCTGCTGTTAGCAGGAAAAACAGCCCCGTGCTGAGGAGCAGGTCTCACCTTGAGGACCAGCACTGGAAGGACCTCTCTGTGTCACTCAGTCTCTGATTTTCCATATGGATATAGCATGAACCACGGAGAACCTGGGCCCCAATGTGCTCCTGCTTCTGGTTGAGAGGCCTAGTGAGAAGCTGCTGGTACCATACCCAAAATGTGTTTTACAGACACCAAAGGAAGTTGTGTTTTCTTCTAAGAGGCCCACAGAGGGGGTTGGCAGGGGCTCTCCTGGGTCAGGACACCACTGGGATTTCTGCTCCAGCTGCGCCCAGCCTGACACCCCCACCACATCCCCATACAGTTGCCACAACCCACCTTTTTGTCACTCATCATTTGGGGGTTGAGCACAATAAATCTAGGAGGTTTGTTCACATCAAAGAGGTGGAGATTCAGGCTGGATGTGAGGAGAAAATTCTTTACAATGAGGGTGGGAAAACACTGGCACAAGTTGTCTGGAGAGGTGGTGGATGTCCCATCCATCCCTGCAGACATCCAAGGCCAGGCTGGATGCGGTTCTGCACAACCTGATCTAGTTAAAGATGTCCCAGCTCATTGCTGAAGGGTGGGATTAGACACCTTTGAAGGTTCCTTCCAACAAAAACTATTCCATGATTCTGTGATAGCTCTTTAGAAGCTACTTTAGCAGGGTAAGCCTCAGGCCAGACACTGGAGGTGTTCACCCACCATTTGAGGGGAACCGCACTGACTTTTCACAAGAATGCATCTAGGGCCAGCACAAAGACGCTCACAACTAAACCTCCACACTCTGACACGCCACATGAAGCGCTGGAAGGGCGGAGAACGAAGCGCACTTTCCCTCAGGGAAAGGGTAGGATTTTGTGAGAGTACAGGCTGTGATTCGTGTTAAAGCTGAAATAGAGAAGCGATAGTTTGCTACAAAATATGGTGGGGAAAGTCATGAAACGAGAAACCAGTAATATGGGGCAGAAAGTAACTATATGAGAGACTGAGTTATTATATCCACATAGCTAAGGCAGTATTAATAAAAGGTCACCATCCATAACTTCTTTGGGTATAAGAAAAGCAAGTGTTTGGAAAACATGAGGTTAAAATACTTCTAGCCTAACTTAGAGAACAGTGTTTGTGTTGTAAGTCTGTGATGTGATAATAAGATTTAGTAGCCCTTCTACTTATCAGTCAGCTTGAAAACAGTGCCTCCTGAGCATCTGCTAAGCTTTAAACACGCCTTATCTGCCCGTATGGTGTTGCTTATCTCTTGTAAGGAAATCCCACTGCTCTAAATACTTGCCAGTTGTCAGAAACTTGCCAATATGGCTGGTTTCAGCTAATTGGGACTACTAGAGCATTCAACCGTGCTACAGGTGAAAAGCGCATCATGAGGAAGACTGCTTACTTCATCTTGAAGACCCCTGCCCACAGGAGTAAGATCTCTTACTTCATCTTGAAGACCCCTGCCCACAGGAGGAAGATCTCTTACTTCATCTTGAAGACCCCTGCCCACAGGAGTAAGATCTCTTACTTCATCTTGAAGACCCCTGCCCACGGGATGAAGATCTCTTACTTCATCTTGAAGACCCCTGCCTACAGGAGGAAGATCTCTTACTTCATCTTGAAGACCCCTGCCCGCCACTGTGGGAGGACAGTGCGCAAGCACCAAAAGGGAGGAGACTTATGATAATAAGTACCTAAACTAATAGTAATATCCCCACTGCTCTCCCGGAATCCTACTGAATACACGTTTGTGTGTAATAAATATCTTCTCTCTTAACCCCTCAGCGCGCGGCCCAGGTGGAGTGCTGACTGCGCACGCACCCAGCGCTGCTTGCTTATCTCCTATCAACGATCACAATAAAGAACTTGTCTGCTAACGCCGGCGCTGCCATTGGGTGTCCATAACAGTTGGAACGCGCTGCCGTTGGGTGTCCATAACAGTTGGAACGCGCTGTCGTTGGGTGCCCATAACAGTCGGAACGCGCTGCCGTTGGGTGTCCATAACAGTTGGAACGCGCTGCCGTTGGGTGCCCATAACAGTCGGAACGCGCTGCCGTTGGGTGCCCATAACAGTTGGAACGCGCTGTCGTTGGGTGTCCATAACAGTTGTAACGCGCTGCCGTTGGGTGCCCATAACAGTTGGAACGCGCTGCCGTTGGGTGTCCATAACAGTTGTAACGCGCTGCCGTTGGGTGCCCATAACAGTTGGAACGCGCTGTCGTTGGGTGCCCATAACAGTCGGAACGCGCTGCCGTTGGGTGTCCATAACAGTTGGAACGCGCTGCCGTTGGGTGCCCGTAACAGTCGGAACGCGCGGCCTCCCGCTCCGCAGCACCGCCCACACAACACGACGCCCCTCCCGCCACCACTTCCGTAAACACCGCGGCTGCTGAGTGGCAGCTGCGCTGTCCAATCGCGGCCCGCGGAGCGGTGGGGGTCGGAGTCGCGCAACGGCGGCTCCGGCGCCGGAGCGCGGGAACGTTAACGGTAAAGTAACGGGCGCTGAGGGACGGAGGGGGTTTGTGTGAGCCATGGCGGTGCGGGAGGAGCTCAGCACCCCCAGGGCCGCCCCGCTTTGTGCTGTCAGGGAGCCTCTGCCGTGCCGGGTCTAGCGGCGGGGGGAGGTAGGCCCGACGGCTGGCGTGGGGTGCTCTGTTCCGGATGAGGCCGCTCCTCCGTGGGGCCTGATGTGGGTAGTCCTGAAGGAGCGGTGAGTAGATCGGGGGCAAGGGAGCTGTCTACCTCTGATGTAGGCTTCCTGCCGGTGTTGAGGGGATGATGGGGCCTGTCGCTGCACTCGCACCTGATTTTCACCCTTCCTTCATGCTGGGTGTGAGTAGTTCTGCTCTTCGTCTTCCTTTTGAGTAAGGCATATCCTCTACAGAAGTTACTGTTCATGCTTGGTTTTGGTTGGTGCTGATTTATGAGTGTGTCTGTTAATAATAGTAACTTATACGTGTATGTGGCAAAATACATGTGCCCTAGTACTTTTTTTCCCCTTTCTCTGTTTAACGGCATAAGGTAGTAAGTGTTGTATTTTACTTGTTTATATTTAGGTGTGTTGTTACAGCCTTCCAATGGAGATAAAAAAAGTAGTCAGAAGGTATGAAACAAGAAATAAAGTAGCAGCAACAGAACTGTCATCGTGCAAATCCCGAGTTGATTGGAGACGCACTAGGAGGGAGCTCATACTACTTGACAGCAATGATGAATCCTCGAGTACCTCTGAGGAGGAAGAGCCCAGCATATCAGAAGATGAAGTAGATGACAAAGATGAAACTGCTGTAAAGAGCAGCCTTTCAAGTCATGAAGAGAAAAGCCACGATGGGGAAGCAACAGATAGTAGTGAGGATGAGGAGTGCATTGTGCTTGGGAAGCGCAAAAGGTTGAACTCATCTGTCTTGTATGACAGTGATGAAAGTGAGGACAGTGATATACTTGTTAGAAAAGTCTTTGCCAAGCGCCGCTGTATAATAGATGAAGATGAGAATTCCAGAGAACTACAATCTGATAAAACCTGCTCTACAGAAAATGATTCAACTAATAAGAAACAGAAAGTGTTTGAAAAATTGAAACAACTTGCAAGACAAAGAACAGCTTGGAGATCTGGCAGAAGTGAAAATTGCGAGGTCTGGATTTTACCTTTGAAATTCAATTGGAGAAAATATTGAATATAGGGGAAGACAAATCATAAAATCATAGAATAAGGGTACAAAATGGATATAAAATCAAACTGATATAAATCAGTGGGATTTTATTTTAAGGGGTTTTTATTTTTGATAAATCAGTAGTTCTGTCACATTTTAGCAGTTGTCACATTGAGAAAACATTGACTGCTGAAAACCTTTCTTTGGTTTAATTTTAATCACTGAAAAGTTAAGAATGTCCTTTCATTTGCTCTTTCAGGTATTCTGATGACTAAGCAGCTTAGAATGCATGTATCTTCTGTACGTAGTCAGAAAGGAAGCACTTCCGTATCATGAAGAGGACTCTCTTCTTTAGCGTGAAAGGACCATCAAGTTATTTTTATCAAGAAGCAGAATATCTGCTGAAGTAACTTAGTGATCTCATGTTAGCTTAATTCTTACAAATAGTCTGAAGAGAGATACATGGAGATAGCCAAGTAATTGTCCTCTAGCACAGAATGTTGTTTTTTTTTTGGAAACAGTATTTCTTGTTAATTGAACAAAAGGTGTAATTAGAAGGTCAAAAATCTTATCCAGTATATATAGTATTTTGTCACTGCAAATACTGAAAATTCTTGTGGTTTAAATACTTTTTTAAATTTCCTTAGGATTCTAATAGTGAAGCAGAAATAGAGGAGGGCCCGTTCTTTCACTTGCCCCTCACACCCACAGAAGGTAGTGAAACCGACTCCAACAGCTTGAAAGATTTCATAGTAGAGGAAGAGGAAGAAGATGATGATGATGACATGGAGCACTTTATGGATGAAAACCAGCCACAACACAAGGAACTGAATGGATCAAATAGCCTGTTGCTGGCAAACTACATTCCACACTGTAAGATCAAAACTGGTGACAATTTTGTATGTACAGCTTGCTTGTAGTGATGTAATAAATACTAATTGAGTGAAAATAAAAGTAACATATAATAAGATAGGATAGTTTAAAAGCAAATTCCTAAAAGGCTTGAATTTGTTGTGAAAGTACTTTAATTTCCACAGTAAACTTTTTTAGCCTTTCTGTATCTTATTAAAGGGAGGGTATGATTTGGAGGGGAGAAAGGGAAATTCTATTGCAAATTCTTTCAGTTGGTCTGATTTAGGATGAAATAGGCTACCTATGATGCAGTCATTCCTGTGGAGGCCTAAAAGCATCCTCCATCTTAAGATATATGCTGACAGCAGCTGTATTCTGGCCACATTCTGTTCTGGAGATTCATGTAAAATTCTTGCCATGAGTATGGGGTTTTGGAGACTTGGGATTGTTATTAATTTCTTTTTTTAAGGTATTTTTGTTTGATGGTGGTTAAGGTGGAGGAGCGCAGGTTCCTATGGGGGGTTCTGAATTTAGGAGACGTTTTCAGCCAAACTGCAGAGAGTGAGAAAACTTTTCAAGTTGTTCTTTTTGTAAAAACTGGTATCTGGATGGAGCAAAGGGATCAGAAACAGAACTTAATTTATCTTCTTCTGTATCTTGTTGTTCAGAAACAGGTATGTACTGGCAGAACAGTTGATGCTGGTGTAGGTGGTCACAAACATATGTGTTATTTCTTCCCCAGTAAAGACCTGAGCAGAATTGTTTGTATTTGAAAGAAAATTATGAAAAAGAAAATGAAAAAAACCTGAAACAATAAGCCTGGCCTTCTCTGGTTTGCATTATCTCCTGCTATTCATAGAATTATTTCCTTCTTTTAGTGCTTGTAGCTCTTCCTGCAGAAATGATGTGTGACATAAGAATGCTAAAATTCATTAAGATCTTTGGAATGAGAAGCACTATGTAAAGACAAGGTCTTAAAGACATGGATGTTGTATATTGAAATGAGTTTTAAAGCCAGTTTTAAATTACTTTAAAATTCTAAATTTATGATAGTGGAAGAATTCTTCTTAGAGGACTTTTAACATTGCTTACTTCTTTTCTTTTTTGGTAAACTCTGGTTATATTGCTTTCTTTCCAGTATCTCGCTGTGATCATTATGTACACTTCAAAAGAATAGTAAAGGCTTTCCTCATAAATGCAATTGATGACACTTTTCTGAGCTCGTTATATGGTAAGTAAATCACATTAAACAATACAATAGTGCATTCAAAGTTGCACAAAGACATTTATTCTAGGGAAAGATGTGTCTCCTGATTATAGTACTGTGAGTCCCAAGATCTGGTTTTGGTTTTGCTGCTCTCTGAGTTGGGGGCAGTGGGAAATCTTTCTGAAAAGGGATAGAATAATCATGGAAAAATATGTAGACTTGATTCCTTTAAGCCTAGGAGGCATTCTGAGATACAGGAAAGTGTTTCTGTCTTACTGATCAGCAGTAACAGTTCTATCATGAAAGCAAAATTAGTTTCAGAGTAGTTACCTCAATGAAAACATTGTGAGATCAGCTGATCCATCTTAATTTCACGTGCTTCATAGCTTTTTTTTGAGGAATTTGATAGATAATAAATAATTTCATTTATAGAGATTATACCATATCTGATTTTTATTATTCTTTTCTTTAAAAATATGTGCTTTCAGATAAATTTCAGTGGCAGTCAGTACCTCTGGCCTTGTTCTTGCTGAGGAAGTGCTTTTTGGCACTTGGCCTAGTGGGGCTGAATGGCAACCTCACAAGTAGTTTCAGAAGCACTGTAAAGATGGATTAATGAGAGAGGATTGTCAGCATCAGGTTGTGGAAGGAGTCAGCAGAGCGCCAAAGAGAGGAAGTTTTGGTGTCATCAGGAACTAAAGAGAACAGAGAAACTGAAGTGTACCAGAGACTTCAGAATAAAGGCTCTGTATTCCTGGAGCTAAAAATGTCTTTCATCTACAACTGCTAGTTCTTTCAGGTGTTAGTTCTGTTTTGTTTTATCAAGTAAAAACAAGTAATAAGTAAACCTTGCCAGGCTGATGTTGTAATAACTTCCTTCTATTTCAACTTGTATCTGCCCTAACAACTAACAACTTATTGCCAAGCTGCTGGAAGTAGATCAGTGTGGGTGAGTTGGAAGTCGTGTTCTGAAGGTTGTATGTCTTCCTGAAGAACATGGTATAGTATGAATGGAACCCAGCATTACAAAGATGTATTTTATAACACAGAATGGATTTTTTCTGAGTTAATGGAAGCAAATATCTGACTGAGTTTGAATCAAGTGCAGGCTTGCTTCCTTATGGTGAGGGATTTCTTTATGGTCTGTCACAGCCTCTTCAAGCTCTTAGCATAGCTGGCTTACTGAAAATATGTAAAGTGTATATGGAACAACAATTGTAATTATGGTGGGTATAATGATAATGACAACTGATTTTATATAAAAAGTTAAGACAGCCAGTACTCCATCTTGGTTGTGTTTCCTTTGATAACAGCATTGCTAAAAGACATGGGAAGGAGTGAGTGGGCAGGCAGATTAATTTACGCCTGAAACCACAACACTTGCATGTCTGTACATGCTGAAGCTCAAGATAGTATGTATTAGCCTTATACCTGTGAAAGTCCTGTTTAATTCCTAGAGTCCAGCACACATTTGGAAGACAGTTGTGGAATAGCGGTGGGTTTACCCATCCTCACATTTCTTGGTTTCTTTTGTTTGAGTATTTAGAAGTACTTATGCTGATTAACTCAAGACCTCTGCCTGTGCTGCCTCAGTGTAAAGGCTGGTTTCTGCATGCTCTTTCTAAGTGATGAAGAGAGTTGTCAGAATTTATTCTGTGAAGCAGCTCAGAGCTATTTGTTTTCATGGATTGCAATCTCTTCCCTTATATGTTATGAACACTTAACATAAACTAGACAAAAAGCAGGATGCTTATTTTCCCTCCCCTCTTTTCTGTTCTTAAAAATAGGATCGAGTGAATGGCTCTCCATTTGGGATGCCAGCTTTTCACTTTAATATTGATTGTAGAGTTTACTCATGTACCTCTTGTGATACAGACTTTTAAAATAATTAAATATGTCATTTTATCCAAGCTGCATGAATCACTTTTATGGATAACAGTAGCAAATGTATTCGGGGATAATCTAATAAAATAATCCCTAGTTCTTAGTATGCAGAAGCATAATGTCTTTGAAAATTTTATTTGAAGAAACTTGTACAACATAGATTTGACAACAAATTAATAACAACTCTTAATTAACAGATGGAACAAGACAAAAGAAGTATGCACAGGATATGTTGCTCTCACTTCATTATTTGGATGACCGCTTCATTCAGCCTCGTCTTGAGAACTTAGTCTCTGGAAGTCGCTGGAAAGATCGATACAAGGTATGTAGCTTCTGCTTTCAAGAGAGAAGTGGGCTCCAAATCATACTGTTACTGATGGGGCAGGGTAGGGGGTGTTATACTGTAATTCTCTGTAAAGATACAGTAAGTGCTATGCATATAGATACACACTCATTTTTAATAGAAAGTTATTCCTTAAGTAATTTTTTTGATACTTCTGTTATTTATTCTGATTATTCTGATATTTATATCAGAAGTATTTTATATGTTTATAACCCAATAAGCATTCCGGTAACAGAACAGAATCTCTTCTCAATTACTGGAATGCTGCTTCTGCTAATTCAGCAAATGACTTTTGAGATTTTTTGTTACCAGCTAGATGTTATAACAAAATTTCTTCCTCCTCTCACAAGAAAGATAAACCAGTATGTTAATAATGAACCTTCTACTGCTTAAAAAAACCCTGAATATAGAGTACCTCGGTCATTGCATACAAATTACTGGAATAATATTAGTGTGATAGGATAATCTTATGTCATTGTAATAGTAGTGTGGCCAGTGGAGAGATACACTGTATTTATTTGAAGCAGATCAACTGATACGGTTGCACACCCACCCCTTCCAAAAAAAGAAAGGAGGTAGGATTAAAGTAAGTGCAAGGATGTAGAATCTGTTTTAAAGTCTTGTCATGGGTTCAGCAGCAGCAGTCATTTTTCTTTAAGCAGTAGCTGGTGTAGCACTGTGTTTTGGATTTTTTAG
>JASSUY010011662.1:2603-17643 GCA_032466535.1 Forpus xanthops | reverse complement strand
CATTTCCCCGGGACTGGGGAAGAAAGAGGGGGGGGTGTGCAGAACTGTTTGAGGGGGGCCTCAAACCACGACAAGTCTGAAGCTATAAGAAGGTATTCATGAACCAGAACTGAGTGAAGTGTTGGAAAATGATTGAGGAGGTACAGGTTCACAACTTAATGGTGAAAGACTTCAAATTTTAATTTCCTTTCTTTCTCTTACAATAATCTTGTGTGAGTACAGAGTACTCAGCAGCCTATTTCAGGCATCTTTCAGTTTAAGGAGATTCTCTAATGTTATTTGAAATCTGTTTTTCAGGAGCGTGTGGATTGTTACCCAAATGCTCGCATAATCTTGAAAAATCCAAAATACATGTCTTGTCAGGCCTGTGAATTGCATCGTTATTGTAAGTTTGATGTGCTGCTCTCTGGAAAGCTTTATAATAGAAGAACATTGGAAACAGATGACTTCATGTCAGATGACAAGCAGGTAACTTCAAACAAGTATCCTATATGATTACTCTTAAGCTTTGGCTAGTGTTACAGAAAATCATACAAAGAATAGAAATCCTGTCCACACATCTTAACGTCTGTAATGCCCGAGACAGGAGTTAAGCCACTGCACTTCCATGTCTAAACCCTATTAATTTTTTTAAAATATTATGACCATTTTGCAGTTTGAAGTATATTCCTGGATTTAGCTAGGAATTATGAAGGAAGTTGCTATGAAACTTGAAAGGATGAATAGAGACATATCTCTCTCCCCCAGCCTCTCTTCTGTGTTGGGAAAGGACTAATGAAAGGTATCCTTAAATAAGCCTAACTCTTACAAAGAAAATAAATGTGATGAGTTTCTGTGTCCTTTGTTTTTGCCTGTCACAATGATTGATGTGCTGTTTCCTTCCCACTTTTGCCACTTAGTATTAGCACCTGATGTAGCATATGTGCTTGCACTGTGGCAAGCGCTCGCAAGTATACCCAGCCATGAGCTGGACTTCATGATCAAAAAGACATACAATAGGGTTTATTGATATCTCTCACCCTCAAGTCCAAAATTGACGTTTCCCTCAATTTTTTTCTCTATTTCGAATCTCTCAATTTCAAATCTTAAATCTAGTCTGAGTGTCATCCAGGGCAGGGGAACTCTAGATACCTGCCATCCTGCATATCCTACTCAGCATGCTTGTCTTTTGCAGCACATGGGGAGGCAGTCTGAAACTGTGTGTCGAAGATGCTGAAAGCATGCATGAAGTTTCACATACTAACCACAGTGCTAATACAAGCACTCAGTTATTTCTAATGGCCAGAGAACATTTAATAGAAGACTCAAAATCCTAAAGTGGATGCATATCTTAGAGACAGGAAAACCAGTGGTAAAGAAATTACACAACTGTGATGCTCCAAACATGCCTCTGGAATATCTGGTTCACCAAGGAGAAATACTGTAACTTTTTTTTTTAATCTTGAGTATATCTGATGCCTCAGTCTGGTTTTTAAAGTCAAGAATGACATTTGCGTCAGATTTACCTATATTCTAAATGTCAGAATGCCTTTTAACTGCAATTGGATCATTTGAAAGCCATTTACCTTTGTGTGTGCCTGTAATGCCTGTAAGACTTTCCCAGCAGGAATCTTGCATTGATTATCTTTCAGAAATATTGTAAAAGTAACTTTCTGTATAACAGCAAATCATCTCCATTGGATGATTGTGTTTTCTGTTTTGTTGCAGGTGAGGTTTGTTCTGCATTGGGTCACTAGGTTTGCTAATTCTGTGCCTACTGTGCCTGTAGCATTTGGAGCACCCAAGTGCACTCCAGTAGTTCTTGTTTGCTGTAGGTCGGAGCGCTGAGTGAATAGTGCCACTGTCATTCTCATAGTCCAGTTGCACCATAGTCAGAATTTATGGCTTCATGCTTTGAATTTTTTCACATCCACTCTTTACCACGTGTCTCTTCACTCAGGACAAAGTATCTTTACATCTCAGTTGCATTGACACTTCAAATTCACAGAATCACAGAATCATTAGGGTTGGAAGGGACCTCTGGAGATCTCATCCAATCCCCTGCCAAGGCAGGGCCACCTTGAGCAGGTTAGACAGCAACGCATCCAGACAGGTTTGAATGTCTCCAGAGAGGGAGACTCCATGACCCTTCTGGGCAGAATTACTGATCTCCTTTTGAGAAGACTTTTTCATAACTACTTCAGTATATTTTATTAGAGCCTTTTTCTCATTACTGCATTATCAGAATACTTGTCCAAACTAGAAGATACATTTTTGTCACTCAGTTGTCTCTACTAGAGCATTCTGGATTAAATTCTGTTTTGGGTATGAAACACACCTTTCCTGTTGTTACATAATGGGTAATCCCAATATTTAAGGATCTGCCCTTCAAATTTACAACTACCAGTAATTGTTATGATTTAAGTATGCATATGATCTTCTTACAATGTAATTCGTGACCTCTTATGATAAATCAAGGCACACAATTTGTCAAGAATAAAATACCGCTAGTTGTGTACCAAGCTGATACTCAAGTTTTCAGAAGCTTTAGAAGATGTATATCTTTTCTTTGTGAGTGTAAATAATTTCTGAATACAGCTCAAGTTCCTCACAGTATTTGCTAAAATACAAGAAAATGTCGGAACAAGTTATACTTACAATATATTTTGAAATGTGATGTGATAGGATTTCTTATGTACAAATGAAGTGAATCCCACATCAAATTGGAAGTACACCTTGCTGAAGCTCATGCGTATATTGATCTTTGCAAATCTTCTAACTTAAGAGATTTGAGGGGTGCCAGTGTGATTATCACAGTGTCGTCATAGTGGGCTCTCTGTGTAATGCAGAATCTGGGAAAATCTGTCCTCCGATTTTTCTCAAGTAGATGAAAAATCCTTCTGAGCAGCAGTTGTTCATACTCTGCTTTAGTTTGTCCATGTGTTTGTGGTAGTTAAAGAGAGGTAGGCTTTTCCAGCAAGGCTTTTCCCCACGTTTATTGCAGGAAAACAGTAAGTCCTTGGCACTCATACTAGCGCTGATAACTGCATTCCAGTGTACAGTCATTATTCCTTACATATGGTTCTCTAAATGTAGATCAGGTTTTCGTGGGAAGTATGTGCCTTACCTAACCAGAAATAATAAGTGAACTAGCACAAGAATTTAATCTTTGCTCAACATCCAACTTAAGTGTGGAAATAACAGTAGAAATTACCTCTCTGCTGTCTAAATGTTGTCCTATGTAAAGCACTTGCTATTTTTCACTTTGGAAAAAAACTTAAAATATCCTACTAAATATTGAACTAGATTCCTAGTTCATTTTTGTCCTCTTCAGCTTAACAGTAGAAAATGAGAGCTTTTTCTTACCCTGTGTACCCCAGCATCTGGAAAGATGCCTGCCGGTATAGCTCAGGGGCTGTACAACAGATCCAGGAGATGGAGTTACTGAGCCCTTTTCAGTAACTTTCGATAGTGCCTTTGTAATGCAACATTCATGTTCTTATGGTGACCTGTAATTTAGACTTCTAAAAGCATTGTTCTCAAGTCGTGTTTGAAGTTCTGCTGGCAACACATTGATCAACTTCATCCTGCCAACTGAGATAAAAGAAAGGAGGAAAAAAAAGGCACAGAGCTACATGAAACTGGCACTTCAGGAACTTAATTGATTGAAAGAGGAAGCGGTTCAGCACTGGCAGGTCAAGTTGAATGGAAGCACGTAGTTGGACTGTTTTCTAAAGTTTTATTTCAAAATACCCAAGAAAAGTGGATGCAGAGAGAACAAAAACAGACTTACAGCCCTGTTCTTCTGCATAAAACTTTCCTTTTCTCTCATCTCTCAAGTATTCTGTTTTGCCAATAGAAAGGGAAGAGAAACAGCTGTTCCAGTTTTGCTTAGGCTTGCAGTGATTGTTGTGTGGGTGCCAATTTTCATTCCTCTATGGTCAGGAAGAATTGAATTGTTCAGAAGTACATGTGTCCCCCACACCTCTTTGCTCCTGTGTCACCTGGATTGTAAACCCTTTTCTACTCTTAGTCTTGATGTTCTGCTTCTGTTTGTAATCATGCTTAGAGGACATGGATTCAGTCACTACATGTTGTGCTATTGTCAGGCTGTGCTCCTGCATTCCATACAAAGTGATTTAACACAACTTTGGCTGATATGGCCAGCTTGAGGAGATAAGTTAAGCATTAGGACAGAGTCACTGAGAGGAAAAATTAGCATGAGTACAGTACTGAGATTCTTTCCAAAGCTGCATTCAGAAATAGCATTGTATTTTTAGACAATCTTTCTTGTTTTAAAAACACAATACATTATTACATTATACAATATTTAGCTATTTGACTCTGGCATTTCTCCAAGGTGGAAATACTTTACACTTCATGCATAAATGAACTATAAAATTCTTTGCCCTAAGATGCTTTGGAATCAAAAAGTGTGAGTCCCAAAAGGAACTAGACAGGTTCTTGGGGAAGCTTCTTCCGCACTTACGGAACTTGATAGTTGGGATAATACACTGTCTTAACTATTGACTCTTAGAAGCTGTATGGTAATGTTATGATTGATCCGGTGTTCATCCTGCATCTTACAGAAACATCCTAAATATCTCCTGCTAGCTGTTGTTGCATGGGAAGAACTAGGCCATCAGTTGGATGCAAGATGGTATCTTCTATTTTACATCATGTAATGTTCAAGATGCTGCACCTCATTGTTTGGGATACTTGAAAAGTTATGAAATGCCCTATGAAATACCACAGCTCAGTTCTTGTTTGTTTTGGTACTTGGAATGGTGCTTCTGGAAATCTGAGTGAATCAAGGTTATGCATTACTTGGTAGGTCTTGCACTTTTGGAAGCACCTGTCGCACCAAACACAGCTTTTCAGTTTTGGGCAGAGTAGAAAATAGAGCTGTACATAAGTATACATACATAAGCAGTAGAGGTTTGCAATATAGTGATGGGATTTTTTACTCAGAGCAGCCCTGCAGAGAAGGACTTGGGAGTGTTGGTCGATGAGAAACTTAACATGAGCTGGCAGTGTACGCTTCAGCCCAGAAAGCCAACTGTATCCTGGGCTGCATCAAAAGGAGCATGACCAGCAGGTTGAAGGAGGTGACCCTCCCCTCTACTCTCTTGTGAGACCTCACTTGGGGTACTGTGTGCAGTTCTGGTGTCCTCAACATCAAAAGGACATGGAACTGTTGGAACAAGTGCAGAGGAGGGCCATGAGGATGATCAGGGGAACACCTCCCATATGAAGTTATTATGAGAAAGTTGGGGCTGTTCATCCTGGAGAAGAGAAGGCTGCATTGAGACCTCTTAGCAGCCTTCCAGAATCTGCAGGGGGCCTATAGGGATGCTGGGGATGGATTCTTCATGAGGAACTGTAGTGATAGGACAAGGGGTAACGGGTTCAAACTCAAACAGGGGAAGTTTAGATTGGATCTGAGGAAGAAATTATTTCCTGTAAGGGTGGTGAGGCACTGGAATGGGTTGCCCAGGGAAGTTCTGAATGCTCCATCCCTGGCAGTGTTCAAGGCCGGGTTGGACATAGCCTTGAGTGACATGGTTTAGTGTGAGGTGTACCTGCCCATAGCAGGGGAGTTGGAACTAGATGATCTTAAGGTCCTTTCCAACCCTAAGTATTCTATGATGCTGTGATCTCAAGATGGTTAAAATTTCAGTTAATAACCATCTACTGAACATCAGATCAAAAAGTCTTTTAAGTGAGTGCAACTTGACTTCAGTGGTAATATGCCTGCTTGTGTCAGTTTAGCTGCTGGTTGATATATATAAGAAACTAAGTACATTCATATATTTAAGAGCACATATAACACTGATAAATATCAATGTGGCATATAAAAATCATTACAATTATGTTTTTCTGTTGCTGTCATTGTCAGTAGGTCTAGGTACCAAGTAGGTTGGGTGTTCTGGGGAGCTGCTCACACATGGAAACATTTGGTCATGGACTTTTTTTTCTCAGTTAAACTACATCAGTTTCATCTGTATTTATCAGGAGCTGATTTTCTTTACACATGTATTAATCATGTTGCTTTTGAGTGTAGAAAACCTGACCTCTGAAAAACAGCCACAGGTAGCTTTCTTACCTGATAGGCTTTGTCTCTATGGATAGGAGTAGTAATTAGTGCACCTGTGGTCATTCACAGGGAACAGATTTCCTCTTCTGATTTGCCATTGTGTGTATTTGAACTGTTCTTGTAGAAATGGAACAGAACTCTTGTGAAATGCAGAGTGTCTGTCCTTAAGTGCAGATGAACTTTTTTTCCTTTCTCCCTCCCCACACCTCCAATTTCACACACTCTTTGTGAAGATTTAGGATGGCCAAAGATTCTTGTACCAAATCAGTGTATTATTCAATATTTTCATGTATTCCTTACCACTTCACATCTTTGAGTAATATCTGAGTTCAAGATAAGTGCAAACACTTGCCTGCATTTAATGTTAGTGGCTGAGAGATGATAATGAATCTACTCTAATCTATGCTCTGATTGTGTATTTACATGCATATTTACCACTTGTTTATCTATAAAGATTGCTGGAAGGAAAACTATTAAATGGGACAGTTATGTCTTTTCTGCATAGAAATTGTAGAAGTAAAACTGGTGATAAATAGGAGAGGCAGCAGAGGCTTTGATTTCTACAGTGTTATGGCTAGCTATACCTCCAGGGCAGTTGCAGATTACCATTTGCATCATATAAACCCTCAGTTTTCAGATTTTAATTTCATGAAAGACAATCTTTCTATATATTTATTAAATACATGTTTCTAGGTGCGTGTCTATTTGTATTCATATGTGTTTCTTGAAAAAAGACTGAATATTATTACCCTACAAAGTGCTAAAACTGGTATTTCATGTCTCTTGGGAAGTAGTACATACTGAGCAAAAGTAATCAAATAATTTCTCTTCCTCTGCTTTCACAACATGATGGTTGCCTAAATTGTTAATGATTTTGTAATGAAGTTCCACCAGAGATAGGAGAGATACTACCAACTATAAACATGTTGTGTGTGCAAGAAAACAGTACTGATAAGCTGCCATTGCACAGACTCGCTGGCTGCCTGCTTGCTCAGAAATTGTTCTGCTGTGGCTGTAAAAACTACATGGAGTTTATGCTGATTGTATGTATGTGGTGTCATTCTGTTTATTTCATTATTCAAAGCATTTTCCTAGACTGACATAAAACCTAACTGGACTGATTTAGCCATTCTTTATATTGTCAAGAAAATTGTAGTTCTGTCACAGAGTGATTTGTTTGCTTTGGCCTAGGTTTTGGAAGTTGGCACGGTGTGTGCAGATCGGACAAGAGTTTACCATAATTTGAAGCACTTCAAATACAAGTTGTACCTGCATTGCAGCTCCATTACCAAGTTGGATGGTTTCAAAGATGAACCAGTCAAAGACACAGTAGAACGGCTTTTCAGCCAGTTGGAAGACAGTGGGTGGATTCAGAAGGTATGACTGAGTTCTTTGATGTATCCTTTTCCAAGCAGATAAAAGCAAGCTGAGGTAAAATGTCTGATTTAATTGATCAGTTCTGAATTACAGGGTTTCAGTAATACAACTTAGCTTAATCATTCATCCACTTCTGCTGACCCTGTCTCTCTCACAGTGGTGTGCTGCTGTGCTCATGCAGAGTTTGTGTCAGCTTGTGACATGAAGCTTTCTGACAGCTGCATGATCTCTGGGCTGTGGTGGTCAGGCTCCCATTTCATGTGACAGCAGCAACACCACAAACTCAAGCTGTAACTTAGAAGCATTGGGAACGCGTACACGAGGCACAGCAAGACTATTTTACTCTTCTGTTTAGGCTGAAGTACTTTGAATTATACAGAAACACTTTATGAACTCTTTTAAGACAATATGTAGTACAATTGTATTTAGCAAGCTTTCAGATATCATTACATCTGAATTGTTGGCATGCTTGTTAATGTATTGAAGAACAAGAAGAAGCAATCTTTATGTAATTCACTTATAAAACATTGATAAAATAATAAGTTTTTATTTTATTTGCAGAGATATGGTGATCTTGAAGACTGCATGAATGATGCAGATAATTTCCAAGAAGAGAGAATAGATTAAGTGGTCACATAACATTTTGAAAGACATCTATAAAAAAACTGAATGGCCTGCTTTCTGTGTATGCACTTTATCTCTGCTTGGTCTGCAGGATTCTTTTGAGGCTGTTATGTTTAAATCCATATGCCTTTAACCAACTGTTTGAGAATTTGTTGTATATTTTTTTGTCTCATTAGCATCAATAATAACCCAAAATTTTATCAAATCAGTCTCTCCAGCCTTACTGCATAGGTCACTATAGGCTTCCTTCTGTTCTTAAAAATAACATCTCAATATCTGTTTACTTGTGAAATAAAACTTCCACCTATTTTTATTCAGCTGCATCTTAGGGAAGGTAGGAAATCATACAATCATGGAATAGTTAGGGTTGCAAAGGACATTAGGATCATCTAGTTCCAGCCCCACTGCCATGGGCAGGGACACCTTACCCTAGATAGTGTCACCTAAGGCTCTGTCCACTCTGGCCTTGAACACTGCCAGGGATGGAGCATTCACAACTTCTTAAGGGAGCCTGTTCCAGTGCCTCACCACCCTCACAGTAAAGAACTTCTTCCTCATATCCAATCTAAACTTCCCTTGTTTAGGTTTGAACCTGTTACCCCTTGTCCTATCACTACAGTTCCTCATGAAGAGTCTGTCTCCAGCATCCCTATAGGCCCCCTTCAGATACTGGAAGGCTGCTATGAGGTCTCCACGCAGCCTTCTCTTCTCCAGGCTGAACAGCCCCAACTTTCTCATAATAACTTCATATGGGAGGTGCTCCAGTCCCCTGATCATCCTCATGGCCCTCCCTCTGGACTTGTTCCAACAGTTCCATGTCCTTTTTATGTTGAGGGCACTAGAACTGTACACAGTACCCCAAGTGAGGTCTCACTCCAGCATCGTTGTGGACCCCTTTCAGATACTGGAGATGCTGAGACCTTTTGAAGAACGTACATTTGGAAATGGAAAACTGTGTTATGCAAGGACATATGGCTTGCATCTACCTTCCTTGTTGCTTGTTATCTGCAAGTAAGTCCAACTACTTAGAACAGTAGTTACAATGAACAAGAACCAAATGCAAAGATCTGGTTCCCCTCTTAGGAGTCAGTATAGACTGTTGCAAGACAACAGAGGAAATATTCTGCAGTCCCGGCTCAGTTTGCAGCACAGCAGTCATCATCTCTTTAGAGGATGGGTGATGAGTCATATTATAGGCGTCGCACAGACTGTGTCTGGCTTAGCCTCTAAGTGAACACTTGGGTCCACATCGCTGCCTCTGATAAGCAGCTGGGGCAATTTACTGAGATTTTAAACATCAAATTACGTTGTGCAAACATAATGGCAACAACTTGCAGTAACTAAAAAAATTAAAGTGAATGAATTAATGTGGCCGTGCAAGATAAGAATTTTTCCAGGATAGCTTAACAGAAAATACGAGTTACTCAGAAACATGATGATGGCTTACCTGAATCACATGAAGCCCAAATCAGACTTTCTGGGGGCCAGAGGAGTAGATTTTTTGAGGAGCTGGGAAAGGTAAAGTACTGTGTTGTCCAATTTGAAAGCTGGATGTGACCCGGCAGTGTGCACTTGCAGCCTGGAAAGCCAACTGGATTCTGGGCTGCATCTAAAGGAGTGGGGCCAACAGGTTGAGGGAGGTGATTCTCCCCCTCTACTCAGCTCATGAGACCCCACCTGCAGTCCTGTGATGAGCTCCAGGCCCCCAGTATAAGGGTTCTTTTAACAAGTTCCTCGCTCAGAAGTGAAGTGAAACCTTATTTCTCATGGATTTGACCAGAAGAAATCCCTGCATTCGCTCTGCCCCTCTTGGTAACAGATACACTGATTTGCCAGGCAATGGTGAACATCTGCTGCATTTTACCATAGAAACTGTACATTTGATTTGTTGTTCAGTGCCCTTCTTCCAGCATTCACTGTAAGAAATAAACTACTCTTATATTTTAGCAGTTCAAATGCAGCAATGGTTTGTATGCTATTAGTGTGAGTGCATATCATCGGTTCTCCCTTGTCCCCCACACAGATACATGATTTATAAAACTGAGATAAAAAATCCCAGTAAACATATTAAAGCTTACTCTTAAGTAAACTTATGTTGAAGGTATTATTTCCATACCTAAACTGTGAGTTAGATATGTAAATATTCTGAGATTTGATATATCTTATACCTATCTCCCTGGTTACCAAAGCAAGTGCTCAGGAATCCATCTCAAATATATCCTTTTTAGGAAAGGTAATGTCCCTTGACACCCTACTTCCTTCTGTTAACAAAATCTTTGTACACTTTTGTTGCCTTTAGAATAATAAGATACATGATTGGTGTAACCTCATTCTTACCAAGGAACACTGTTCTGAACTGAGGTTTGTACCACAGAATGGAGTGTGTCCCTTCAGAGCTTTCTTGACTGATCTTAATTTCTGCCGCCTTTGGAATTTTCTGAAAACTCTCAAGACTGTATGATTTTTATTTAAAATCTTTGCTGTCAAAATGGTTGATTTTTCATTTTGCCACATTTGAACTGTTTGCTGACAAGTTACAAAATAACTGATGCTATTTCAAGACTACATACATTGTGATCAAAAAGAAAATTGCTAAAATTGTTCCAGTGATTAGTTTTACTCATCTTTTGATACCTACTGCATCCCAGATCATATTTGTCACCTCCTCTTCATTAACCTGAAAGGTGTGAGCTCTCAACTTCTTTCTTATTCCTGCAGGCATTTTGTTCCAGATCTGGGTTTTTTTGGGGTATTTTTGTTTTTTTTTTTTTTTTTTAAGAGGGATATAACACTATCCTGCTGAGCTTCTTGGAAGAAAGCACTTCCATCAATGTGTAAATGTGCTCTGACATCATCAGTTGGACTAAGACCGTGCTTCAAATCAACATCACTGATTCCTATTTCATTAGGAAACCAGTACTCAATTTGGCTTGGCAGGGGCTGACACAGTGTTTGTGCAGGTATAGTCTTTCTTCATCTTTGATATTGCCCTCACTGAATGTCATTGTTTAAGGAAATATTTTATGGCTGTTGTTTTACCTGAAGTTTCTGCAAGACAGAGACTGAAGCATCATAACATCACGTTTACATTTGTCTTCACCACAGGAAATAAAAAGATTGTTTAGAAGAGCCATGCATGTAAAACTGCAGATCCAGTTTTCCAGGTCAATCTGTAAATGGTGGTTATACAGCACACAGTGCAAAGGGGGCTCTTACCCCTCTAGACTGTCTAGATATAGAAATACTTAGTATTTCTGTCAGAAAAAAAAAAAATCTGTGTGGCTTTCCAGTGATGGAAGAAGACAGAAATCTGACTGGTCCTTCATACTTCCTTTTCACACACAAGAGAATTTGATGAAGTTAGAGGGTGAGAGAATGTAAGGTTTGTTCTGCTAGGCCATTTTTAATTGTCTTTAGTGTTAATTTTTGAAGTAGTAGCTCTAATTAAGATAAAGTAGCTGTCTTAATGGAACAATGAAGAGAGCTCAGTAGGTGATTAGTCTTGGCAGGGGTGATTAATGGTCATACTTGGAAATTACTTTTGTTCCTGCAGTGTTTCCATAACCTGCTCTAGTTGAAGTTCTGCAACTGGAGACTGGTTGCAATAAAGTTCACACGAGGTATTTACGCAGAGGATCAGGGTTACTAACGTCATATACTCCTGGGAGAGAAGGCTCTTCTCAGTCTGTGTTCTGTGTCCAGTTCTTCTAGTAAAATAGGAAAAGTTTTCACTGTGTCTATCAGTTTTGGGAAAGAAGGTCTGTGGATCAATAGTAGATAGCTGTTGCTGACAGTGAAGTCATTGCCTGTTTCCCAAAGCAGCGTTTCTAGCAGTTTGTCAGGCAATTGCACGCAATTCCCATGCTTACCTCCTCTAGTTTGCTTTTATTTGGATACAGAGAGACTTGTATTTTTATCCTTTTTTTAAGTCTGTCTGGATAAACAGAGTGGGTGTGTTAGATAAACATGTGTAAATACAATACCACTCCAGTGCACACAAAACAGGCTTTACAAAGTTGACTTTCTGATTCTCCTTTGAGAAAGAAGTACCGATTCCTAATCTCTCTTTAGAGGTTATACAAAAAGAATGTAAGAAAGTATGATCTACCAGCCAGGGAATAATGTGAGAAATATGTGAAATGGTATTGAAAGAACCTGATAATAATGCCCCAGTGGCTCCACTGCCCTCAATTTTGGTATTTTTCTAGATAATAAGTGATAGTATGGGACTGTTTAGGTTATTTTTCCCTGTTTATTAAATAGGATGCAGACACAGTTTCTTTAGATTGTCCCAGGGATTATATTCTTAATTAAAAAACTGATGTGTGTGTGTAAAACAAGCCGTTAAGATTGCTTATTTTACAGTTTAAACAGAGCAGTAATTGCATGTACCTTGTGCTCAAAACTTAAGGACAAGAAAGCTTACTCAGGTGTAGTCAGACAGTCAGGTGTAGTCAGGCTCTGCCTCAAAGTTAAACAGTTCACCAGGTGAGCTGCTTGGCACATGAGCCTGCCTGGCTGGGAATACCCCAGGAAATACATGTAACTGCAGTTGCTCGAGATGGCCAAGAACCTGTGCTGAAAGGCAAATAATGGATGTGGTTGAAAATGCAAAGCTTCATTTTCCAAAATCCTCCATAGGATTGCTTCAGTATGTGCCATTCTGATAGAGCTGATATAACTTGGAAGCAATTCTAAACACAGATGAAGAGGTGTGTGCCTCGGTTGGAGCATGTACTCGAGTTTTTAAGCAACACTGGTTCGTCGCAGTCTCTTTGTTCCATTTTTGGAAAGTTATTAGCACAATGGGTTGTCTATGGTGAGAATTCCTGGCTGTGAACCCAGCACAAGTGTGTTACTGCTCTGGAAGGGGCTGCCAATGAGGGGAACTCAGATCTGCCACAGCAATAGGGGATTCACACAGTAAAAATGCTCAAGCATGACAGCTTGTGTGAGGGTGCAATGTCATGTAAGTGGTCACAATCAGTGAAGGACAAAGTCATTAATTACTCAGGACCTGTTCCATTAATGTTTTATCACGTGTATTAGAAAGCCTACGATGTGAATTGCGAGTATTGTTACAATAATGTTAAGAACTGTTTGCGTTTAAGAAAACTGACAAGCCAATCCAAACGTGACAGCGGTATCCAGGGCTGGGAACATTCACCAGGGTCTCCTGGGCAAAACCTGAAGAGCTAAAAGACGAATTTGGGGCATTTCCTCCTCGGGAACACCAGGGGCAGCATTTGCTGTGTATTGAGCCACCGCCGGGATTTGCAGCGCTGCCCTGCAACCAGCTGCCTCTCGCCTGAGCGGGACGTGTCAAACCACAGAGCAAATGAGATGCTGCTTGGCAAAAAGTGCATCCCAAACCTCTGGAGTTAAAATACAAACATCTTCGTTTTGAAAGATCTTTCTCTGAGCTCTCCAAAATCTTGTCAGAAAGGGAGAACTCCTGCAGGTCCCCTGATACCTTCTGGAGCAGTGCCACAGGTTTAGTATTGAAACAGCCACTATGATGACGCCAGCCCAGATTCAGGTTGAAACACCCTTCCTTCTCCCTGAGACGCATGTGTTACTGTTACACATGTACTCTGTGACTGACCCCCTAAACACAGCACTGACAGCTGTAAAGAGCGAATAAAAGCCCTAGCTAGGCCTGAAGCAAAGGTTAACATTGCCCATTATTTTACAAACATTAAAATTTCATTTTCTTTTCCAGCCGTACCAGCACATTGTTCTCAACAGATGCACAGAGCTGTTGTCTATCAAATAACCCGCTCTTCCTCAGTTTCTCAAGGTTGAACAAAAGAAATCCCCTTTTCCTTCCTCTGAAGATAGCACATCCACAAACCTGGCTTTCCCACACCTTGTCCTGCAGGGAAGAATCCAGGTCTTTACTGGGGTAAATCTGAATGTGCTGGAGGCTCTAGCTGGCGCCCACAGAACCAGATACTGAAGACCCACATGGGTGTTTGTTCCAGCATGAAGGAGATGGGGGTCATGGAAGCAAGGGCTTTTGCACTTCCTATATATTCCAGTGCTGCGGATCTTCTGTGTATTTTGGGGGCAAGCTCAGGAATGTATCATTTTATCATTGGCATTCAGAGTATTTATGTGCGTGACCTTGGAAAGGGATAAAACCACCTGAGAGGGTTATCACTAGTTCCTCCTAACCCACAACTTACTGATCCCGGTATGATGTGATGAAATTCGTGTGTTTTTCTGACTGGCCCCAGAGCAGGACAAAATGAGATGATGCACCCTTGTTTTAGGGACTCAACTCCTGAAAGGTTCTCCATCAGGGCTGTGTTCTGCACGCTTGGGGGGGCATTTTTTTCATCCCAGAGAGGTATTAGGGAATTCAAGAGACACAGCCACGGCAGCACGACAGCGTCTTGCTTTAGTACAGTCGACCAGCTCCCAGCTATTCCTGCCGCCTTCCTCGCAGCTCACCTCCGGCACCCCGCCGGCCGCCCGTCGCAGCAAGGCCAGTTCCAGGGGCCCGGTCCCGCAGCCGCTGCCGCCCCTGCTCTGCCCGGAGGGTTCGTTCCGGACAAGCGCACGGTCGGGGCTGTGCGGGAGCAGCCCCGAACCCGCTGTCCTCAGCTCCCACGTCCCGGGGCCGTCCCGTGCGTGCGAGCGCCCGGGGAGGCACCGCTTGTTTTCCTGCCGCCTGTTCCAGAGGAATCCAGCCGGTCGGGGCGCGCAGCGCAGCGACTGATTCGAGGGGCTTGTTCCTTCGCACTCGCTCGCCCGAAGGTCTCGCCGCTCGGAGGGAGGAGGCAGAGCGGGAGGCTGCTCTCCGAGGCGGCTCAGCGCACCCAGGTACAGCGCGAGGAGGGGAAAGGGGATTTCCTTGGCTTCCTCCCATGCAAATACCTCCCGGGGAGCTGCGGCGGCACCGGCCCGACTCCCCTCCGCGGCCGCTGGGAGGCTCCGCGCCTCGCCCCGGCCTCCCCG
>JASSUY010011661.1:0-12231 GCA_032466535.1 Forpus xanthops | reverse complement strand
ATACCTTAGTTACTAAACTGTTCTTATCTCAACCTGTGGGAGTTGCATTCTTTGGATTCTCCTTCTCATTTCCCCGGAACTGGGGAAGAAAGAGGGGGGGGTGCACAGAACTGTTTGAGGGGGCCTCAAACCACGACAACATGCCAAAAAAGCTGTAAAATAAAAGGAACTGGATAATCATATATAACACATATACAATGAGCTTCCACCCACCTAACAAAGATGAACAGCACTACTTCAGTAAAAGATTGTTATAAAGGGAGTTGAAAGAGCTGGTAAGGTCAACAATAAGTACCATCCACTTTAGCAGTTACCTTTCCAGCAGTATTAATCCAGCCTGTTCATTACTAAGCACTGATTGTGATCCTGGAAGCAGAGACTTTCGAACTACAACCAGGGAATTAGTTGCCATGGACTTGGCATTCTCCTAAGATTATAAAAAGTGATTTATGTTTATATATCCATGGTTACATTCTTAAATTTTTCTTACCTGCAATGATTTGTTTGAGGTAAACATGTTGTCCAGTGGGAACACGGAGATGTGTGCTCTCAGGCAACAGTAAGCAGAAGAGCTTGGTGTCGTGGGTAACTTCTGTCTTAGAAACCAGCTTACATTTTCTGTAGAACAGTCCTACAAACATGGTTTCACTTGTTACTTACGTATATACTATGTATATATTTCTATACTTGTACATTTTACTAAGAGATGGAGAAAGGTATTTCACTACAGAGAATTATAAAAAGATTACAAACAGATGCTTCTGGCATAGTTACTTAAAATTATTTTTCTAATTTTGGACTAAGGACTCACTTAAAACCTTACATTAACTTTATAACAAACCAAATCTGTCAGTTATCAGCATTGACTGGGAAGGAGCAGAAAACAGAACCCCTTTTGCTACACTCATCTGCATTAAATTCACCATACAACTGCAGCATGCATACACATATGCAGACTAAAACCAGCTTGGGAAATGCAAATGAAACATAAGCTAGGCACAGCACCAAGTCCTCAGTAATATAGTATCTAAACCCAGCATCTCGGAAATGTATTGACCTGACCACCCCACACTGTTGCACTTTCACTGCTGTCAGCAAAATGAGAATTTCTGATACAGCTTTGCAAGTTCAGGTACACAATACCAATACGTACACATAAAAAAGTGTAAGTATTAAATGCCTATACCAGCATAAATGCTTATACACAGTATAAAATGAAACTAATATTTGTGCCTACATAGGCAACACACACTTAGCATTAAATCTTTTATACATGAATTGGTGCCTTTTGGTTAGCTAGAAATTATAAACTCCACTTATATATTCACATGCTTATTTAAATCAACTAAAGGATCATATGCACAGCACAGATTTTTGTTGACACAGCTGTTCTGGAGTTGGGGAAGGGTTTCAAATACAGTGATTTTCAACCTGGGTATCAACTAAATGCCAGGCAAAAGGTAACTGAAGAAACTAATAATAATAATGAAAAAAATCAATGTGAAATATCTGCATTTCCACCAGAAGTTTTCAAGAAAATGAGAAAGAAATTAGGGAAAGAACATAGCTAATCAGAATAACTATTAAAAAAACCCAACCAACCAAACCCTTATTTGTATCTGTTAGCGATGGAGGGAAAAAAAAAAATACAATCAGGAAAAGGAAAGGAATATTTAGCTTTGTTCAAGGACAAAGGGGAAAAGCTGTAATAGTTTCACCAATACCTCATGGAAGCTTAATTTGTTTTCTCTATACCTGCAGTAAGCTCAGAGCAAGATAAGCCATTTATTCTGCCTCTGCTACTACAGGAGCAATAACCCATCTCTTACACTGGAAATGATCTGGCCAGATCTACACCTGTTTTAACTAAGCAGCCATCCTGAGCTATGCAATCTGCATCATTACATCACTTCACAGCCTGAGAGGATTTGAAAACACATTAAAATAGAGGGTTATGCCCTGCTGATTAGAGCCAGAGACTGCAGAACGTAAGTAGGCATAAAGCAGCAAGGAATAAGTACTTTAGCAAAGGGCACAGATGCAAAAACAACCACTTGGTAGCTTTTGTTCTGGAAAGAAACATGCTTACAAAGGTTAATTTAACAAATGCCAAATATAGGAAAGTATTCTTCAACTCTCAAGCGTAATATTCTATTAACTGACACCAGCCTTCTACCACTGCAACAGTAGGTTAGCATTTGAGTACCTGGGAATAAATAGCAGAGATTTTGTCTCAGTCTTCACAGGCAACTGCTCCAGCCACACTGCCCAACCTGCAGAAGGCAAAGGCACGGACTGGTTGCATGGAGCACTGCCTGCTGTAGAAGATCTGGTTTGAGACCATCTAGGGAACCTAAAAGGGCACAAGTCCATGGAACCTGCTGAGATCCATCTGTAGTTCTGAGGGAACTTACAGATGAAGTTGCTAAGCCATTAACCATCATATTTGGTAAGTTGTCGCAGTCCCCTGTCACATGGACAGGAAAAGGGGGAACAACTGACATTTTTGAAAAGCAAAAAAAAGGAAGTGCCAGGAAACTACAGGCCAGTCATTTCCACCTCTGTGCCTGGCAAGATCATGCATCACATCGCACGAGAAACTATGCTAAGACACATGGACAATAAGGAGGTGTTCACTAAAGCCTCCCTAACGGCAAATCACACCAGACAAATTTGGTGCGTGGCCTTCTATGATCAAGTTACAGCACTGGTGGATGAGGGATGAGCAAGTGGCATCTATCTGAACTTGTGCAATGCATTTGACAATGTCCTGCATGGCATCCTTTTTTCTAAAGTGGAGAGAGGTGGATTTTATTTTTGATGGGGCTTTGAGCAACCTGGTCTAGAGGAAGGCATCCCCGATCAGGGCAGGGGAGCTGCAACTAGATGAGCTCTAGGGTCCCTTCCAACCCTAACCATTTTATGATTCTGTAAGTATCCCAACTTTCCTAAAATAACAATTGCTACACAAGGCAAGTGACAGCAAGCTGTAGAAAACTAGATACAAAACTGGAAGTGTAAACTGAAGATGACCAGAGGTGATTCTTCCTGTTCTACCTTTAGAAAAACATGTTTCATCTAAGTCTCTTTATAATAGTAAGCCTCAGTATTTTAGCTCTAACCTGAAATATCAGTGTGAGGACAGTATCACCCTGCCTAAACAGGTCAGGAAGTATAACAGGCTATACAACAGTGGAAGCAGCCCCTATCTAAACTTTATGCTTTCAAACCAAGCAGCTCCTTCCCTACAATAATCCTTCCATGTTGGGAGAGACTGATCTGAAATCAGATTCCATTACCCATTGTCTCAAAGATTGGTCAGAGAAGCTGAGATGGAAACCCACCTATCTTTTGTCTCAGAGATGAGTGGGGGAATTTAAATAAGACTGTTCCATCCATTGCCTGGAAGAAAGGTGTGAGGAGCTGAACTGGGACTCCACCATCCACAGCCTGAGGGATGAGTGGGAAAGAGCCAAGACTCTTCCGTTCACTACTTTGAGGACTGGTGTGAGCTATACCACAAGAATTGCTGCAGACACGTGTGTCAAAGAGCAGGCTGCAAGACCAGGGAAACTGGTCCACCAGGAACATGTAATAAGTGACATGAAGAGCAGAGGTACTCTCCTCCCAACTCTTTACAAAAGGAGAAAAGGTAATCACTAAGAGACACATTGCCAGGGAGCCATTGCCATGAGGATGACTCCAGAAAGACACCTCCATGAGGACACTCACCACCGATGATGACTACGGACCCTGAGGGACACCCTCCATGAGACATCGGCATGAGGGCAACTCCCTGAGACACTCTCCATGGGTTACCTTCAAGGAGACTCCAGAAGGACACCCACCACTGATGGACTCCTGGGGAATACTCTGCTTTGACACTGACTACGAACCATGAAGAACTCCTACCACCAACGATGATGGATCCCCGGAGCACAGGCTGGATCTTTCTCTCTCTGCACCCAAATTCTTACTTCATTTTCTACCTTTTTTCCAATCTGTCCTATTGCTATTCCCTTTATTACAATAATTTCTCTTTTTTATAATAACTGACCTTTTTGCAATTTGTAATAAACTGTCTTATTACAGTACTTGAGCTCATTTGTGTCTTATTTTTACTCCTGGGATCATGAACTGAAACAGGGTCTGGCACTGGGGCTTTTCTCCAATCGGACCCTGACAAATGTCATTTGCCATTTTCAATGTCAAATTTGTAACCATTCCTAGTGAATATTTTCACATAGAGCCCTCCAAAATTTGACAGGTTCAAATATGAGAATACTTGAGCATGACACCCTTTTAATCACACTTTCTGCATTGAAGCAATTTCACTGAAGTAACATTTCTTCTTCCCTCTTTTTCTCATGTTACTGAAAAACACTCAAGTCACTAGCATCAATAGCTGAGCTACCCATGAAACAGGATGAGATGCAAAGGACACAAGCTGCAACTCAGGAAATTCCAACTAGGCATTACCATGAGGGTGGTGTCATCAAACACTGGAGCAGGCTGCCCAGGGCCTCTGTCCTTGGAGATATTAAAATTCTGACTGGACAACTTCGAGCAGGAGGCTAGACCAGATGACTTCCAAAGGTCACTTTCAACTATATTTGATTCTACTATTTCCACTAGTTCATGACTCCACTATTTCTTTACATCTTAATAGTTACAAGAAGTAACTTATCCTTTCGTATTTTTATCACTGCGATAGCAGATGCTTCTTTACTTCCTGACTTATATCACATGCCCTGAAGACAGCCAATATTCTTCCTCAACTCTTCTTAAGTGAGTCTTGCCTGACAGAGGACTTATGCAAGTTTAGAGAGAAGTCTTCCTTAAATACAAGACAAAATGTAAATGAAACTAGGCATAGCTGCAGCTCAAGTGACCGCTGCCATTGCTTCCTTGCTCTCTTACCTTCAACAGCACCACTAAGGGGAACCTCAACTGAGTAAAGCTGGTTGAACTTCATTTCTGGCTAGGACTACTGTTCAAGAACAGACACCAATTGCTGGACTTTAAAAAAAAAAAAAACAAAACAAAAGCAGCTTGAGAGGGTCTCAGAAAGCTAGGCCAGTCATTCCCCTTCCCCAGTGGAGAAAGGACTGCTTTGAGTATTTCAGCAGCTTCATCTAATGAATTGCCATTTTCTAAGTAACCTACCTGTATTGCAGTTCCTTAATGCAGCACTATCACCATTTTGCAGTTCTCAGATATTCTGGATTAAACACACAGCCAGAGTTAAAGGCAGCTAGGGATTAGTTAGAGGGCTCTGTGACAATGCAATCACTGCCTGAAGGAATTGACATTGCTGTTAACATTCTGTTTTTCAGTAAGCACAGGATCACAGCCTCCCAATTCAATCACAACAGAAACAAAATAATTTTAAAGGGAGGAAAGCTTGCAAACAAACAATATTTATTCACAAAATGCTTAAAGGTTAAGGGTTTAAACAAACTGTTCTAGGTCAGCCATGCTTCTAATTGGCTTTATTTCCAAGGGTACAAATAAACTCTGCTAGAAGATCAACTACCTAAATACCTATACTTATGCATGGAAATACACATGCAATTTACTACATCTTAGCTGCATATGCAATTTGTGCACGGGTTAAATTAGTATCAAACTCATTACATACCGCTATTGCCACAGTAGGTGGCCATGGCATTTTTCTGCATACACTTTATTTCTTATATTATTCAAATACCTACTAGAGAGTTATCTACTAGAAATGTGTATAGAGACATAATGAAGTCTCTGACATGGAATAGATCTTTACTATTTGCTCACATCTTTAAACCTAACATCCTACAAACTGCTTATTTTGAATGAACAAACATTTCAGATGTACCAAAAGAATGCCTACAGTGCTGAAAAATATAAGGCAACAAGTCCACTTCATATCAATCTTTACCTTGAACTAAAGCAAAACTGCAGCTCTCTAGATATATATATATAAGTATAAAAAAATGCTAGAATTGCTGTCAATTCTGCAAACTTAAGACTTACTAGAAAGGATTTGTCAGGCTGGTAATACAGGTCACAATACTGAACAGCTAATACTTTTCCAGATGTTTCAGAGTAGAGAGAGAAGTTAAACTGATTCATCATCTGATTCACCACTTCCTGACAATTTTCTGACATCTCCAACCTGACAAATTCCCACATGTAACGACATAACCTTTACTTCCCCCTTTTTCATTTAATTTGCCATATAGAACTTTTATGCCGATTCAATCCATCTGATTTTCGAGAACAGACACTTTTCTAGGTCTAAGCAAACTCCTAGTTTAAGTTATCCTCTTCACTGCATTAATTAAAATTAGTTCATTATCAGTGGTCCCAATAAAATCTGGACAAGTACAACAACTGGCAATGCAGAAAAACCTTTCAACAAGAGAATAGTAGCCACTGGTAGCAAGCTGAAGGAGAACAGCTGCTTTTAGGAACCCATGAAGCCGAGTTAATTGTCAGATGCTAAAGACATACAATTATACAAAATACAAAGCAAAAGGCATTGTTCCCACACTCTGGAGAATGATGCAAGTGCTCAGCAACAAATCCTGATTCTCAAAGTATAGAAAGTAATTAGTGAGGAGGTTAGATTTGATCAAACTTTCTGCAGACATCAAGTGTATCACAGCTCCTGACCTCTTCTCATAGCAACCACTGCTACCAAAACCTTGCTATGTAAACACAATGCAATCACAGGCTAGAGACATTACCCTCTAAACTGAACTTCCTCCTCTGCTAGAATCAACAGATGCATCACCTTGATACACAAAATTCCAGAACAGTTTGGGTTGGAAGGGACCTTCAAAGGTCATCTAATTCAATTCCCCTGCAATGAGATACTTTCTGGAGAGTATCATCCTTTTGCCTACTGGGTTCTTCTTCATGTACATGCAATGTTTTCTTATTCAGAGCAACAAGTCTTTTGAAGGGACATCAGAAGCAGATTTGTACTCAGCAGTGAAGTTTTATTCAAATGGTCAGTGGTGAAAGTCTTGATTATAATTGGGCAGAATTCATTTTCTCCACAAAAACAAGCAGCACATTGATACACGCACAAAAGACTCGTTTTACCAACCAAGATGAACAAAGCTGAAATTCAAGTTTGGGTAGGTTTTGGTGGTTGCTTGGCTGGTTTGAGGCTTTTTTTTTTTAATTTTCCAGTTGCTGCCTTTTGAAACAATCTTTGATAAAATGCAGATCTATGTAACAGTATTACAGTGATTGCCTGCAACCTCCAAGGCTTTGCTGCATTTCCACCTTGATACAGAAGCATGATATGGAGTGCTGACCACAACCTATCCCCTCATGAGTGAGCTTCCATAACTTATTTCCCAGAAAAGGCATCTACAAGAAAATCATGCTTTAAAACCTATGAGAAAAACTGTACTATATCACTGCACTGTGAGTTATGTTTGGTGTTTGTTTAAATGAGAAAGTTCTACCTTTGTTTATTTAATACTGGATTTAAATTTCACAGAATGCTAGCACTAAGAACATTAGCTTTTGTTTATGCTTCCTAATGACCAGTTTCATAATAGCTAGCTAAGAGTAATGTCACCAACTTCCCTACTGACAATCTAATTATATTGAATTGTGCTTTCAATTAAATACTGTTGGGTATAAATAATTACTAAGCACTTAATCGAAATAAGCACCTTCTTAAGGAGCAGAAACAGTATTCAATACTGTTCTGAATCTACTGAGATCCTAAGTCACAGTGTAGTTCCTGAAACTACAGAAATATTTGTTTTAAAATTCCCTTCAACTTTGAGGAAATTCCACAATTCTGTTCATTCCTCTCAGTTAACTAATTGATACACTGGCCAAAATGTTAGTCTAAACTCATCAGGAATTTGAGAGTCCATAGGCTATTTAAGCTGGTGTCGTGGTTTAAGCTGTAACTTACGCAGTTTGCCCCATCACTCCCCCCTCCTTCTTTCCTCCCAGAGGGATGGGGAAGAGAATCAAAAGAATGCAACTCCCACAGGTTGAGATAAGAACAGTCCAGTAACTAAGGTATAACACAAACTACTGCTGCTACCACCAATAATAATAATGACAAGAGAAATACAAAGGAAAAGAATACAATTGCTCACCACTGATACCCAGCCCAGCCCAGCAGCGAATCCCCACCCTTCTGTGTTTCTGCCCTCCAGTTTTTTACATCCTGGGCATGATGGGCTGTGGAATGGAATACCTCTTTGGTCAGTTTGGGTCAGGTGTCCTGTCTCTGCAGCCTATCTGCTTCCCCTTCCCCCTGGCAGAGCATGAGACTCAGAAACTCAGACCAAAACATCACTAATCAGTAACTGAAACATCGGTGTTATCAGTGCTGTTCCCAGGCTGAAAGTCAAAAACACAGTGCTGTATCAACTACCAAGGAGGAGAAAAATGACTGCTACTGCTAAACCCAGGATAGCTGGGAAAGTGATACCCCCAGATGAGGGGGGGAAAAGGGGTTATAATAATTGATTCTTCACAGCAAGTAGTTATCAGAGGCTTCCTGTATCATCTCTGTATTACACCACTGCCTCTGAAGAAGGGCTTCACCTCTTTTTTTGTAGAATTTAGAACTGGCCACTGGTAAAATAAAAGTATAGGCGCTTGGGAGGGTTGTGGTGGTCATCCCCTCACATCACAAATCACTAACTCATTCATGAATGCTGTCACGTGAACAAGTAATAACATAAAATCAAGTTTTCAAGTGTCAATCTTGCCTGGCTTTCAGTCCTTCTGCCTGTGGTTTAAGTAAAATGGAAATGTTTGAAATTATCAATAAAAAAGAAAATATTACAGAAAAACACAAGAAATAAAACCAAGGAATTAAACATCAGTTCTCCCATAAGCACTATTCACAGCCTCGGAATAATCGTGCCACAAAACTGGAAGTGTGGAAATATTCTGAGTAAAATTATTACTTCTATTAGAAAATATCAAAGTATCAGTAACTTTCCAAAAGAACTACAAATACAGAAAACCTGAACAAAATAAATAAAATCAGACATACCAAGATAACACCACTTTTGAGTCTGTTCCCAGATTTTCAGAAGTGGAAATTATCAGTTACAGTGTCTTAAAACAAGATTCTCACATACATTAGGAAGAAAAGGGTAATGCTGAGAGTAATCAGTGGAAGATATATAAATCCAAGTGAAAAAAAGAAGATAATATTTAATGCAAGGCATCTGCACTACCCTATATTTACTGATGCATAGAAATACTGTATATCAAGTTATTTTATAGCTTTAAGTAGCCAGTTTACGTCTTGGAAGCAAAGCAGCTCTCACAAGAAGCTACTTCAACACGGGTACTGCTTCTGCTGCTTACACTCAAATCCCAATATATCTTATACCAGCCATCCCACCTGCTCTTTCCAGCCATGATAAAATTATTTGTCAGGCTGGACATCCTGATTACACTATTTCCAGCATAAAGTAATTTTGTTTAGAAAAAGCAGTTTTGCATACAAAAATAAATGCACCCCCAACAAAGATAGGGATATTATCTAGAGTTCTTAATAGTTATTTCTGCACTTGCACTGTGCAAGATGAGTTTCTTCACCCATAACGTTATTTTGCATCCACAGAAGGGGAAGCAAAATTAAAAATGTTGCAATTTGGAGTAAAAGGCAGCACAATTCTAAGCAGAAACAGAAAGTGGCTACTTTAGAGTACACTGAGTGAACAGAAACTTCCAAGATGTAGATTTTATGGCCGAGTTGAAAGCACAGCTTTGGAATCTAGGCCTGTAGACTCCTGCCCTATAAAACTTCTGGCATGTTCCATTTTAAAACTGGAGTTTCAAAATTAAAAAACCCGCAGAATAAACATTTCTGGAGCAAGGATTAAAAAGTCATAAATACCAACATATTTGTTAAATTTGTCACCTTTGTAATCTGGGAACTGAAGAAAACTAGGCTCAGCAAGTCCATTAATTTCAGTTTTCTGGAGATTCAATTTAAACTGATCTGAACTCATTAGTGTTGCATACTAAAGTTATCCAACACCTATAATACTTCTCTGAATAATGGGATAAATGCTATTTTGGAGACTGACTTGTTAGGAAAAGTAAAAAAAAAAAAGGCAGGACAATCATCTAGGAAGCACTGGTTACTAATGCACAGTTTGGATTTTTGATAACGGCATCAAATCATTCTTGCCTTCTTAACATCTAAAGGATCCATAAAGCCACTATATTCTACAGCTCTCATTCATTCTTATTTTCTCATTTTGTTTTTCTTAATCATAAAAAGTGGCAAGGGGGGGGGAACAATGGACAGCAGACAATGCAGTATTCCAGGCTATATCCCCTTAAAGACAGAGGATTATATTGAAAAATCTGATATTAAAGTGCACCACTCAACAGTTTCTAAAACTGTCATAAGGAAAATTACATTCTACATAAGCTAAAGGGAGCTAAAGAGAGATGCTTTTATGCATTTGGTCTTCATTTTTGTACCACAGTAACATCTCAACATTAAAGGCCTAAGTAGCACAACTGAGAGCCAGTAAGAGATGCACAACATGGTGATCAACATATAATTAGCTCTTAAAAGTGTACAGCCTTGCTTTCACTTGTGATAGGGCAGACTAACATCAGTCAATTTTTGAGCATTGTCAGACAGAAGGTCAAGGAGGCTTCCAAAAAACTGGACAGCTGCAGTAACACAAGCATTCTCCTGACATTACATAATGTAACTGTGCAGAAATTTCAAATACAGCTATAAAAAAAGCAGCATACTGATCAGGGTAATACATTTTGGTGCTGCATCAAGTTCATACTATTCTGTCAACCACAACTGAACTCGTACAACTACTGCTTCTTGCAGATGCATCAGCTTCTTCAGGGCTGGCTTTGATACCTACACACGGCTTGAAGTACTTAATCACATCTCAAGTTATAAAGATGCAGTGTGCTGGAACAACATTATTATATATGCAGTAAAGCTGGAGTTTTTTATTCCCTCACAACAGATACTCTTATAATGATCAATACAAGTCCATGCACTATCTCTTCAGGGGCTACTGATGTTTTCATATGGACAGAAAGGATATTAAGCACACAGGCAGCCATAAGACTGAACAATGCTTAAGCAGTCTTCACCTTCCCCTATTAGGTTCTTCCAGTCTTTCTGCAAGGCTGGAAGACCTTCAGTTCCACTGTGGGACAAAACAAGCCAGCAAAGCAAAGACAATAGCAACACCTCTAAGCTGAATCCTTTCAGGAAGAATTCCTAAGCAGCTTTCAACAAGATCAGACAACAAGGCTGAAAGAAATGAAGGCATGACTACAGAAAAAGAAACTCCTGGGAGAGACCAAATATGACTGACAAGCTGAAAAAAGTCTTACAACAGCTGGTAACATGGTCATAAAACTGCTTACCTCTGTCCGTACGTTTCATAAATGTATTATGATTCTCCAAGGGCTGTCCCAGAATTTTCCAATGAATGTTATCCTTTTTCTTTAAAATAATTTCTACTTTCCCAACTTTTTCAGCAATATTTACTAAAAATTAAAAGGTTTCACACCATTACTTTTAATTACACTTTACACAAAAAAAAATTTACTACCTCATTATAATTACATTTTAGAAGAATGAGTAATTTCTCAAGATACAGAGAATTAACCTGTTACATGAAGATATCAAATTATACTTCCAGCTCTCTATAATGCTTTGCAGTACACTTAAAACTACAAACACTAACTTAACATGCATAATTAATATATCTTATTTACTAAATGCATTGTGAACAGCTTCACAGCCCATGAGGTCAAAAAGAATGCTCATGAATGCAGAGTCCTCGGTTACCTGAAATTGGTAAATACCATTATTTATTACTACCTTTCTTTTCAAGGCCATTTGAGTAATTACATGCTAGAAAATCCCAGTCTAAGTGAAGAAAAGTTTAAAAAGACACAACAGAACTAACTTCTAATTATTTTAACATGTAGTCATAGAATCATACAATAGTTAGGGTTGGAAAGGACCTCAAGATCATCTCGTTCCAACCCCACTGCCAGAGGCAGGGACACCTACCACTAAACCATGCCACCCAAGGCTATGTCCAACCAGGCCTTCAACACTGCCAGCGATGGAGCATTCACAACTTCATTGGGCAACCCATTCCAGTGCCTCACCACTCTTATAGTAAAGAATTTCTTCCTCAGAACCAATCTAAACTTCCCCTGTTTAAGTTTGAACCCATTACCCCT
>JASSUY010011659.1:0-22263 GCA_032466535.1 Forpus xanthops | reverse complement strand
TGTTTAAGTTTGAACCCATTACCCGTTGTCCTATCACTACAGTCCCTCATGAAGAGTCCCTCCCCAGCATCCCTGTATGCCCCCTTCAGATACTGGAAGGCTGCTATGAGGTCTCCACACAGCCTTCTCTTCCCCAGGCTGAACAGCCCCAACTTTTTCATCCTATTTTCATATGGGAAGTGCTCCAGTCCCCTGATCATCCTTGTGGCCCTCCTCTGGACATGTTCCAACAGTTTCATGCCCTTTTTTTTTTTTTTTTTCTGTTTGTTTGTTTGTTTTTCTTTTTTAATGTTCCAGTGCTCCTCCCTCATGTAAATCAGGATGTGAGGTAGGGGAGATGGCACTTTGTCAACTCTCAGCCATGGCAGAAGGTGGCCATAGCACAGGGGGGATGGAGCCAGAGAGCCCACGCTGGACTTCAGAGGCATTCTTGAAAAGCTTCTTCAATACTGATATGTATCAACAGAATATATCTACTTTAGCTAAATCAGCATATTCACTTTTTTTGTTTGTCTAATTAAAAAAAAAAAAAAATAAATTTTTTTTAAGAATTCTCTTAAGGCCATGATGAACAACTCTACTGAAGCCATACCAGAGGTGTGGAAATCCACAGAACCTGGCAACAATCTTTCAATTAATTTTTTAAGAACTCAGTAAACTTTCATTTAGTAAACATGTTCCAGTATAATAACACATAAAATTTTGTTCCTTGGCCCTAGTCTTAGCATTACCTGTGTGGAATATAGATTTCTAGAAAAGAAAACACTTACAATGCATCTGACTTGAGAGCCTCTTCCTTTTTTGCTTTTACTCACCCAAAGCTGAAAGTGGTAGTAGGAAATAACAGTAACACCAATAGATATTTTTCAACTCTCTTCATAGAATCTGTTGATTAAAACTAAGCAAAAGTGAATGAAAATGCACAGATTTCTCTTCAGTCCTTAGCATGTAATTGAAATGGATTTGACTAACTAGATAGAGAACCTTTCCTGGCAGTAGGGATGCCTGCTTTTTCTCCATGCACTGGTAAACCTATGGCCTACAATCAATCTTCTCAATGACAGACAGTATCACAAAAATAATCTAACATGGAAACTGTAGTTTTCGTGCATAGGTCAGCAAAACTTTCACATATTTGTAGCTATTATTATAAATTAAGCATCAGTTTGCTTTGGTGCTACTCACTACGACCTTTGGACAGATATGATTGTGTGTGGGAATTTAGCTATTACAGTAGATCCTGTAAATACCTGTAGATGTTCTAAAAGAAAATCTAATTTCCAGGTTACTGTGAAAGAAACATCATCTACAGTTTGTTTCTTCTTTACAGATTAGCCCTTCAATTTACCATCAGTTAAAATTGAAGACTACACAAATGATTCCTCTTAGCACAGTTACCTATGTAGGCACACATAAGAAATGAAAAATTCATTCCTTCAGTCATGACAATTGTGAGAGTGTTTGATTTTTTTTTTAAATCACAAGATTGGTCTAGATTTCCTTCCCCTTTCTTAGTTGGTAACCAAGATTCGGACAGATCTAGCTCTTAAGTTTTATTTCACTTTCTCAAATAACTCTTAATTATTTTCAAACCTGCTATCAGGCATTGGGATGCTCAACTAGTAATGCTGTCTTACTCTGTGCAAGATATAAAATGGAAAAGGAAAGTGTCCAAACAAAAAGAAAGTTGTCCAGAATTACATTAATGGCTTTTTCATTATTAACTCCTCAGTTATATGCAAGGGTTTTTCCTACACATTTCTCAGCTAAGATGAATGTGGTAGGGAATAGATAATAGAATGCTCACCCTGAAAATATTTGGCAGATAATATTTCATATTGAAACATAATGTACAATTGAAATGGCTTTCATGAATCAAAAGAGAGTCTGCAGATTACAGACACATGCACACGCTGAAATCTGCAAAAGCATCAGTCATAGCAAACCCCATTGTTCCTCCATGCTGACCAAAGGGAGAAACAATGCAGGTGTGATGTAATAGGGACATATGTGGTTTTCTCAGGGAAAAATATAGTGCTGAGTCACATTTAGACATTTCAGCTTATTTTGGAAGTCACTGTGGTCTGCAGAGCATACTGGTTTCAGATGATTATTAGAAACTCAGGAAAATTAAGATACTTAAAAGACCATTTACTTCTTTAGCTAATAGTTCTATAGAAAGAAGTCCAACAAAATTAAAACTTTATATAGAGAGAATCTCACAGTATCTCTAGCTTTCGCCTTTAAAGTTGGTGTAGAGGCAAGGATAGTCTCAGATAATGTTTACCTATTATATAGTTCTCCACCATTTCATTAAAGACTGGGGAAAATAAAACAGAAATAATTTGAATTATTGCCACCCTGCTGTTACGAACACAATTATAATATTTAGATTATCTAAATTCACATATCCAGTTCTTCTGGTTTAGCTACTGAAAAGTACTGTAACTCAACATTGTGAGAAGATGGCAAGGGTTAGTTCATTTCACCTCTCCCCAGCACATGATTTGCAAGACACAAAAACATCTCTATTTTTAATAAGTGTTTCTAATTTTACCTGAGGGACCTTCCCATCAGTGTCAGTGAATATTCTGAGGTGGTTTAATGGTTTGAGCTTCCCTTTGGTACCCAACAATAGGAGCAGACGTGATGTGAAGGAAGGAGCATACCAGCACATGTAGGGGAAACCATGTAATATTATTGCACTTTCAAGAAGTCAGCATGATACAGCTCACTGAGGATAGCTACATTCTTGAAGAACCTTGCCTTTTTTACTTGATAGGTTTAGCCTTCTGCTCCATTTATGTATGCTTTGGGTTTGTTTAGATCTTGTTTTGTTTTTCCTAAGATTTCTAAACATGAAGCAATTTTGTACGAGACCGTGGCACTGAGGAAATTTTTACTTTGAAACCTTAGTACATGCACTTGTTCATGGTAAAGTGGAGTTTAAACTGAATTATCTTTCTATTTCTTATAAAACAAAGATTAATACACAACGATTCTGTATACAGAATAACTTTGTGATAAGGTTGGTCTTAATATGAGATGTTTCTGTGCTGAATAATTAGTAGTCCCCTGAATTTTCAAATGACTACATGAGGTCTGCTTCCAGTTAACAATCCTCTCTGTATTACACCCAGTAACTCTGGATGCTTTGTAGACAGCTTTTCCTTCTGCTTGAGCAACAGTTAAAATATGTTCATAATTTAATAGAAAATGGTTTGTATATGCAACACACTAGGAATTCAATCTTGGACCACTGACAATGATCTCCTTCTAAGCTGATACTTTTTGAAAGCTCTCACCTATTTTGTGTTAGTTTTCTGCTACCAAGGTTAAGAAATACTAGTGCAGATGTTACTGTATGTCATAATACCATATATTTTCAGATGCTCTCAGTAGAATTTCCTGCTATGTAATGATTAGGCACATGCCCAGATGGTGATTGTAATTTCCTTACTCTTATCAATGAACTGTTATTCACATGAGTAATCTCATTGACTCTAAATGGATTGCTTTGCAGCTAACTGCTCTCTCATGGAAAGGCTGACAATATGGTCTATAGCAAAGCATAGTAAAAAGCCAGCATCATAATGCAAAATCTTAAATTGCCATTGTCCCATGTCAGAAGCAGCCATGTAGGAGGCTTAGATGTGCTAAACACCCCGTGATAAAGCAAAACTAATTTGTGTTGACCTGAATTTATGTAGGATCTGCCTCACTGTAGAATAACATCACTAATTAATTTGCATTAAGGTAATACAACGTAAATCATCTTTTACATTCTGGTAGCAGTATCATCATTCCTTCAGATGCTAATTGATGCCTTTCTCATTCTGAACAGGGCTGTAAAATGGATTTAGGATTCAAAGACCATAACAACAGGACACCTACCAAGAACACCTCTGCTACTGCAAAGAATTTTTCTGCTTGGGAAGATTATAAGAGTAGTGTTGACGACATACAGTACTTTCTTATCGGGCTGTACACACTTATAAGTCTGGCTGGCTTTATAGGAAATCTGCTTATATTAACAGCTCTACTAAAGCATAAGCAGAAGACAATAATAAATATTCTCATTGGTAACTTGGCCTTTTCTGACATCTTGGTTGTGCTGTTTTGTTCACCTTTCACACTGACATCTGTCCTGCTTGATCAATGGATGTTTGGCACTGTCATGTGCCACTTAATGCCCTTCCTCCAGTGCGCATCAGTTCTCGTTTCAACTTTGATGTTAATATCCATTGCTGCAGTCAGGTACCGTATGATAAAATATCCCCTTTCCAGCAGTTTAACAGCAAAACAAGGCAATTTCTTAATAGTGACCATTTGGGCCTTTGGCTTTGCAATTTGCTCCCCTCTGCCAGTATTCCACAAAATTGTGGACCTCAGCAAGACCCTGAATTTAGAGGCACTGGAGAACAGGCTTTTGTGTATTGAGTCATGGCCTTCTGACTCGTACAGAATTGCCTTTACCATAGTCTTATTGTTCATGCAGTACATACTGCCACTGGCATGTTTAACTGCTAGCCACACCAGTGTCTGCAGGAGCATAGGGTCCAGGCTGTCAAACAAGGAAAACAATTTTGAAGAAAAGGAGATGGTAAACTTAACTCTTCATCCCTCTAAGAGTACCAGCACACAAGTGCAGCCCTCTGGTCATTCTAGATGGAGATGTGCCTTTGGCAGAAAGCACCACAGAAGATACAGTAGAAAGCTTTCAAGTGTGATGCCAGCTATTTCAAGGCATCATCAGGATACTCATTCCAGAGATATCCCAGAAAGCTCTGGCACAGAAAAAAGCCATCTCTCTTCCTCTAGTAAATTCATCCCTGGGATACCGATCTGTTTTGAGATGAAACCTGAAGAAAATACAGAGATCCAGAACATGATTACAGTATCCCAGTCCATTGTCAGAATTAAGACAAGATCTAGGAGAGTTTTTTGCAGATTGACAGTGCTAATCCTAGTTTTTGGTTTCAGTTGGATGCCTCTTCACCTTTTCCACATTGTGACAGATTTTAATGCCACTCTCATTTCTAACAGACATTTTAAATTAGTATATTGCATATGCCATTTGCTGGGTATGATGTCCTGCTGCTTGAATCCCATCCTTTACGGGTTCCTGAACAATAGCATAAAGGCTGATTTAATGTCCCTTATTCCGTGCTGCCAAATACCATGATTTTATGTGCCCCAGGATAATATCAAACAAACAAGTTTGGCTTTCAGCCTACTGATGTGTGTAGCTGTAAAAGCTGTACAGTTTAGTTTAGTTAGTCTGACATGGTTGTGATTAGCAGCATTTTGTGCCAAAGGATAGTTAAAAGGCTGCATGTATTTCTTGCACTGGGCAGAAATATATACATTTATTATAATATTCTTCTATCTGTTACACATAGGAAATCCTGCTAATTGTACCAAAGCAGTGTACCATTTTCATTACCTGAAATATTGGCAATCTGTACTTTGGAATGATACAAAATATATAATGAGTAATAAATGTGAGACAGACAACTTGGACATACTGACTGTCATAAAACTATAATAAAATGCATACCATTTTCTAAATAACTATTGGTGAGACTATTTCAGTGCTACTTTGACTGTTTTCTAAGACAATTAAACATCTGTTTGTGGATGTAATTAGAAAAATACTTTTCCTTATCTCTTCGACTAATATTTTGCAGTATGTTTGCAAGATGCTTTGCTGCTTGTACCCAGATTGCCTTATCCCTTGGAGAGGATTTGTGGGTAGCTGCTCTTGTCTACATTTTTTCCATCTTACTGTGTTTACCTGGATCAACCTATCTCTGATTTCCTTGGCCAATTTTTACTCTGGCTTGTAATTTTTTGTCATTTCCAGCCAGGTCTGAACTTATCTATAGTTATGTGTTTGTTCTTACAGCAATGACTCCCCGAACATAAGTCATGCTTCTGGTCAGAGTAAGCTTTCATTACGTAAGTGATAATGGAAAGAAAAAGAAAATTGAAAGACAGCAGGATTTTTTCTTTTCCATTACTAAAAATCAAAAGCTTACTGCACTTCATTATAGCTGACCGACTTGCTTTGGAGTGCTGCAACAGCTTTCAAATAAACACATGCATATGTGTGTGTGTGCACAAACACACACACACAGGCAGAGGTATGCTTCCTGCATCTGCCTCCCTTCTCTCCTTTTTGACCAGACCAGTACTTTTCCTTCCAAATTTAAACCACATTCCCTAAGGAAGTCATATTACTTTCCACAGCCCAAATGCAAAGGGTGTATGTATATACTGTTCTTACCCTCTTTCCCTTCTTCCTCTTCTTCCCTCCCTTTCCTCTCCCTACCCCCATTATTTTAACTTACTAACTCATCTCCACCCTCAGGATTCAGTAAATGTACAAAGCCTCTGCCCTGAGTTTTAAGCTGTAAAATCTCTCCTTGGGTCTAGCTGATGATTATTTCCTTTTCTCCACTAATATTTCTAACCCAATAGTCTTTTTTACATAGCCTTTCCAAGCTAAGAAATGCAGTTATTATTTTTATAAAAGAGTGGATGGGAAGGCTTATTGTGCATTTTCTGCCTTGAGATACATCCCTGCCAGTTACTCTCTAAAAGTGAAAGCAGTTCTTTTATTTTGAAGAATCGTCAAATTATTTTTATTACAGTTACAATTCTGAGACCTTTTCTGCCCAAGCCATCATCTGCTAAGGAGTTATTACATACCAGTGGGTAATATCTTTGCTTCTATCATTAAAGTATTTCCCTGAAGTCTAGTTCCCAGTAACCCATTGTTCTTTGTTTTTGCTAGTGATATACTTTAATAGTTTCTTCCTGGGCACTGACTATTGCATTTTGCAGATTATTATCACCTAAAAACCTACAGTATATCATTTTATGGAGTACAAATGGTACAGAATACAGAATATTGGAACAATAGATTTTAAAATAGCTTTTAAAAAGTTTTAAGTAGCTTAATTTAAAAATATTTATGGCTAATCTTCGTAGATAAACTTAGGAAAAAAAAATAACTAAATCCACAGCCATAACACAATGATGTGGTTCTACAGATGTTACAGCATTTTCTCTGGTGAAGCCAATAATAGTGCTCCTACTCTTTACACTGACCAAAGCACAACAAATTATAATTTAGCAACAGAGAATTACATCAAGGCATCTACTGAACATCTTCAGTCCTGTGCCATCTAAATCTGTCATCTTTTCCTTTTTAAGATGATCAGTGGTAGGAGAATATGTATTTTCTTCTTATTTATAGACCAGTCACTGACATTACATTTTGACATCTCCAAAATATCACTGTCTTTCCTCTGAAATGTTAAATAAAATAGTTTTTACATCTTCCACCTTCCTTCAACAGCCAGTGCAACTTGGTCCTGGTACCAGTAAGGAATAGATAAGAAGCAGACAGTAGCAGCAGCAACTGAAATCAGGCAGCAGGCAATTCCCAAAAAGTAGCTTCTATGAGTGGGAGAGGAAGCAACTGAACCATCCATTAAACATTTTCCCAGTCTAGAAGATAAAGAAAAAATAATACCAAACACAAGGATCCTTCCACCCCGCGCTTGCTGAGTTTTAGCTGCAGTAGATATTCCTATGGGCTTCATGCACAACAGTGAGTGGCAGCATGATGTTGTCTCTATTATGTATGCCAGTATGTCTTGGGAAGCTGAATCTCACCACAATATCCAATGACACTTTATCATTTTTATATATACACAAGTATATGTACAGAAACAGATAGATATATTTCCTAGCAAAGCACATTAAAATGGATTTTCAAAATTCACATTTAAGCAAGTCCTTAGGCCAGCTAAACTACTCTGGGTCAATTCCATCTGGAATTAAAAATCTAAATAAATGTGTAGGTAGGAGTTTTGTTTTGATAGCATCTGCTAAATGCAATCAGGAAATGCCAGCTGCAGAGCCATCTATCTATCTGTTGGAGTTTGAAGAATGAAGGATTGCAATGGTACAGCGATTCTTCTCTTTAAATAATAATAATAATAATATAATGAAATCATAAAATAATAAAATAGCTGGTATTTGTCCCTTCTCTTTCAGCAGAGAAGAAACACATGCCCATTAAACGCTGGTGTGGCCAGGTCACTCCTGAGCCAGCCAGGCCAGTGGGGCTGAGGATGCCAGGAGCCCAGTATGGGCTGATACTGGAGTATATTTATTTAGGTTGTGGGGAAGTGTTTAGAGTCTCTCTGCTCTCCATAGTGGCAGTGGTGGATGAGACAGCTGTGTATGGCTCCCATAGGTCTAGTGAGCTGTAATCACAGCAGGCAGTGCAGAGTCCCTGCCTGGGCTCAGGCAGCCAGGGGCATCACATCCCAGGCAGGTGCCTGATGTCTGGTGAGGGAGAGCCAGCCCCGGGCAGGGCTGTGGCACCAGAGAGCAGGCAGGGACACAGCAGGAGAGGAAAAACACAATTGCTGCTCTATTTGCTGGCGGTTGCAGCCCTTCCAGGCATACAGCCCTGTTCCTGGAGTCTGGAATTTCTTGTGACAAAATATTTCTTCTCAGCAGTGTGAAAACCTGAAGAAAGTGAAAAGAAATAAATCCCCATCTGAAGTATGTGGAGAACACAGTCAGGTAGTGTTTGATCCTAATAATGCTGAGATAGGCTCCAGCTCTCCTGCTGAGAAGTATAGGCCAGGTGGCATGGAAAACTTCATTACTTAAAGATTATTAAGAGATTAAAAAATCTTTCTGAAATCTATAGGGGTCTGTCAGCTTTCATTGCACTTTTGAGAAAAAATCAATAGTTTCCTCACAGTAGTCCCAATATCTGTCTGCAGCGTACAAGATAAACAGTATTAAACATCATAGTCTCCAGAAAGACATCATTCATAAATACCACTGGGTCCAGGAATTTAGCCTTTGATTTTGATGAAAGCCAAATTGTGCCTATACTATTTACAGTAAAAAGTCCTAGCCAGAAAATATATTAGTACAGTCTGGAATTGTCTTAGGGCAATAATAGGACTCTGATCCTAGACAAGTCTTTTTTTCCCCCACATGACTGGAATGGTGGTATAAAATCATGATCCCTGTGAAGTGTCTTTATGAAGACAGTTAGGTAAATTTCTGAACCATTTTTGACCATGGTATATGATCTATAACTTCTGAGGTCAGGTTTCCTCTTCTTCCATTTCATGCCATATACTCCATATACTGTTGAATCCAAACCCCTCTTTTTTTTTTTTTTTTTCCAGGGCCTTTTGTATATAATATGTCATGAAGACTTCTGATGTTACTTGGTTTTGATCCAACAGTATATATTCTTATTGCAGGTATATTTAATTGGTTGAAAGTTGTCTTTCCACTGAAGGTAAGTAGAGCTGCTGTTATTATACATATTCAGTTGAAGTGACTTTTGACAGGAAAAGAAATAAAAGACAAAAAGAGAAATAAAAGCATACCCACACTAACACCAGCTGGCCACATTGTGCCAGTGACTAAGGAATGCATCAGAGACAGACCCTTTGCAAGCATCTGCCAGGGACAAGAGTTTGTGACAGTACCACTGAATGTCGCTAATCCAACATGTGACCAAGAAGACTATTGCAGATTTTTCAATCTGAGGAAGTAACAGCTAATAAATGAGTATGGATACATGTGCTCTTACCTCCTCAAAGTATTTCTTTAAAGCAAAAGCATTTTCTTTCCGACCATTTTGATAAGGATACCTTTGTCTGTGATCACTCATAATGCATCATTCTGTGCCATTAAGACAATCTGTGTCATCATACTAGGGTATGATGCTATCCAAACACCAGTGAGTCTCACTACACTATCTATTTTTAAATCCCTGAAAGCTCGGAGATACTTGTGACATCTGCTCTACTCCAAAGGTTACCATGATCCCCTTGTCTCCTTATTAAATTTTATTTCATTATATGTAGTAAAAAAATTAAAAGCCTAATACAGCATGTCCTTGGTAAAAATAGTCTTATTGATTTCTGGCCCAGACTTTTTCAAAATCCTGATTTCCTCAGAAATAATGTAACTGGAGACAGGAAGGGGTGGTCACAGTGTTTTTCAAAAGGGCAACAGCTAACATTGCTGCTATACAGTGTAACTATGTAAGTCAGACATTTATTAATCTTGTCTGCTTTTGAAGACTAGATATTTCAAAATATTTGAAAGTTATGAAATTACTTCATTAGGCACTAATATCCAGAAATACTTTAAAAGAAAACATTGCCACAATCCAAACTCACTTTAGAGCACATATGAATGCTTCTTTTTGCCCTTGTAGTCACATTAAGATGATCGTTTTAATAATAAGGCTTAAAAATAGTCCTCTGTGAAATTATCAAAATAGTGATTTGATATTCAAGACTGAAGTTGGTTGGCTCTGCTCTTGCATCCAGTTAAACAAATGTTTGCTTTGTCTTAGCGGAAGGCTCATGTCTGTATTACCTGGCTGCCACATCAATTAGACATTTCTGAGCGTTTAAGACATTTATTACTGTTCCTGTGAATAAAATCGTGTACAAAAGGATTTCAAAGGCATTTCTGGTGCAGAATTTCTCCAGAGGAGTAATTTAGTGTTAAGCAAACAGTTGTTCATGTCTTCAGACTCAGTAGGAAACACAAGGATACGAAATCCATTTAATGACAGACCACAAGACCATTAATTATAATTTTAAGTCTAAATCTGCATCTTTTTTAATGAATAGAAAAATAGCTTAACAAGGAGATAAATAAGACCATCCCTACTATGATTAATCTTACTGCCTCTTTGTACCTACCCTCCAGATTTACTTCTGTTGAAAAAGATTATCATCTTACTCTGTTTTAACTCCTAGTAATTTCCTTGGCTTTATGAGCCTCATTACCAAATTAGGGTTCATTTAGTATTCATAAGGATTTTGGCTTCTTGACCTAAGGATTAATAAGCTGTGCAGAAGGTCAGGATAGAATCTAAATCTTTACTTTCTGCTGCTTTTGTGGTTTTGAGATTTTAGCACAACTAGAAATGTGCAAGCTGTTTACTGCAGGGAAATTAAACTCATTTTAATGTAACTACTGGGAGCCAGTATAGGCAAAACAATCGTGTACTTTCTAAGACTCCGTGGGTTCCAACACACATCTCACAAAGCTAATTGTTTGAAGCCTTGATGATACATTCTCTCAATTAATATCCTAGAGCATGAGAGCACATTTTAGAGAGCATAGATTCATCTGATCCTCACTGCAAATCATGATGGGTGAAATTCAGCACCTTGTGCCTACTGTAGGACCAAATTGCAATATGCTCTACTTGAGACTGCTCCTTCAGATCACTTGGGGAGTGAAGCTCATGCAGGGTGCAGTTGACCTCTTACTGGCTTTGTGTGAGTCCATTCTTCAGAAAAGCAGCACCAAGGCCAGTTATGTCACGCAAATTACAGTTAGTTCCCAGGAGCCCTCAGGGGCACGTAATACCAATCTCCCCCTTGCACATCATCACACCTGCAGTCAGCAGGGGCTCTCAAGTGCTATTCTTTACACAGAAGAGGAGAGCTGGTGAAAAAAGCAGTGAATGCGACTGCAAACTCTATAGTACTTCTTTTCCCTCTTGACCTGAAAGAGTCTAAAATTGGAGACCTTCCAGAAAGTTGTGGAAGACACCTGTGTGAGACCTTTTGGAGAGGGAATAAGGAACCTTTTCCCAGAGGTGAAGTGGAATGAAGAAATCTTGTTAGTGCAGATGGGTTGATTAATTCAATAAATCCAGGATTCTAGGACATTACTAATAGCATAACAACCCCCTCCACCCCCCTACCCCCTATAGATAGTTTGATTCAAGTTTTGTTTATTTTCCTTAGGACAAATGTGTAGCTCATTAGATGTAGACTCTGTTACGTGCTCTGACTCAAGCTACTATGTATTGTAAGACAGCTCCAGTACTAACCTACCCTTTGCTGTTAAGGTAGTTACTCCATTTTTATTGTTTCATTACATGCTACAATAGGTCTCATCCTGATGAAAGATTTTGCTGAATTACAACCATGAGAATGATTAAAGAGAGTAACACTTAAAAAAACATAGCACATCTGTCCAAATGAGAGGTTGAGTAGATCAAGGTATCCCTGCAAAGCTGTGGGAACACTGCGGCATATTTCACTGACAGTTTTTCAGATATGTGAAAGGTAAAGGTTTCTTTTCAACAATCTGCCAGTTGTTTTTGCTGACACAGAATTTCAGACTTTCCCATTAATTATGAATATCTATAAAAAACATGCCTATACTAAGAATTTTATGACATCCCCCCTAAAACAAAACAAAACAAAACAAAACAAATCAAACCAAGCTAGAAAAAGGTTTCATTCAAAGAATACACCATAAATTAATAATGGTTTATTTCCTTTGCTTATAGTACTGATTGCATGCACTGTAATGAATTGATTTTTACTTTCCATGCATGAATTTCATGGGATAATGCTTACAGTACACTGTAAGCAAAACTAAACCTGTAATTTAAAATGATAAACAAGAACTAAAAATCAGAATTCATTTACACATTGTTAGTAATACAAATAACCCTGCTTTATTTTGTTTGAAGTAGAAAGGAAGACAGCATCTGTTGCAACAGCATTTGTATAAAGATCTTAATGCATTCATTTTTAAGAAATCAGAGATGTAGCAAGAAGTGGTACAACCAGGCTGATTCTGTGTTTGCATCATGATAGAAATTTATCCTTCATAATACATAAGGTTATTTGAAGGACAACAGAAATTCATAAAAAATATGGAAAAAAAAACAAACAAGCAAAAAACCCTGTTTCCTATTAAGCATTAATTTCTATTCCCCTACTAGTGAATAAATAATATTAATCACTCAAAAATGAAAGGATTTCATAAGTCTCTGGAATTTCCCTGGCAAAACGAAGCACAGTAGTATTAATCTGCATGGTGGTGGTGGTGCTGTTTACAAAGTTGATTTCTATAATATCATTTAAATGATTTGTAACAACATTTAACAGCAGCTTTACAGTGGAAGAAATCAAGCCAAATTGCAACAGCATAACAGCATCCTTATTTTTCACCTTTTATTAAAGCATTTAAGTAAAATCAGTTGTTTTTTTTTTTTTTTTCACATTTATGGTACCTATGGCACACTGATGAACACAATTTGGTTTGAATAGCTCTTGAATGAATTTTTCAATAGCTTCACCACTGGGTCTTCAAGTTCCCGAATTCAGCAGTATCAGAAGATTGTGGGAGCCCTCTCCTGGTGAATGCAATTTATCTCCTTCCAACTGCTGTTTCTGAAGCAGAGATTATGATAGACACTCTACCTGTAAAAAAGCATATAGTGTTTAGAGCTTTTAATGTTATTTCCCCCATGAATGTACTCTTATTTTTAAAAAATTACTAATACTCTCCTTATGTTAAAAAGAAAACAACAGCAAAAATACCAAAGCAAAACGGAGGCTGTGTTTTCCAAATACCTTACAAAGTGAAGCAGAAAGGCAAGGAAAATACTTCTTAAAACCCTGGTATCTGTCAATTAATAGAAGCTTCGAAATATTCTTAGACCAGTGCAAATTTTGCGTGGTTGAAATTGACATTCTTCTGACACTGGAGCATTGCAGTGTTTTAAATAAAGCTGCTTTGAAGATTTGTTCTTTTAGTAGCAGGTATTAAGAAAGGTTGTATGCACAGAGACATTCATCAGGCAGGGAATGAATAAGCAGGTGCAGTCTGAAAATCACATTGCATATAAGGATGCCCTGGGATCCTTTATGAAGGGCAGTGAAAAGGAAGGCTCTCAGCAGGAGCAGGTTTCTTTCCTCTGTAGCCTAGAAGAGGCAGAATGTGCTGGGTGCACAGGTTGTTCTTTAATGCTAACAAAGCTTAATCCTTTTCTACACATTCCCCTTCACTGCTAGCACATGTATGATGTAGACTGCCCATATTATTCACAAGCAGGGCAGGAGGAGACTATATTGAACACAATTTATTTTCCTGTCATCTACATTTCCCCAACTGTTGCTATTATAAAATTTTGCACTTTTCTTAATACTTATACTTGTAATATAAATTTGGCTTATTCTTCTGCTCCGCTCTCCCCTTTCTCAGTAGTAAGCATTTAATTTAGGTTGAAACACTGAATTGAACTTTCACATGCCTTAGCTGTCCTGCTTACCTTCATAATAAGATAGCTTGATTTACTGTATTAACTTTAAGGGTGCTATGTATTTCTATTCCATCAATTTTGAGGGTCTGAAAACATTAATTTTAAGTTCAAATCAGACTGAGCTGATAAACTACCAAATGTACCTGTTGAGCTTTGTAGCTAGATAGCACCTCAGTTCAGAGGCAGAGGAAGTTTAAAAGAAGTCAACTAGATATGAATACATATATGCCTAAAGCTAGGTGCCTAGTTTGAGGGCTTCAGGATATAGAGAGGCAACCAATACCTTCAATTTCAGTGGAAAATAAGCATTAGGATAATGATCCCACAATTTGGAGAGCAGGAGCCTCACTGCAGCACAGTTTCCTAAGTGTTTCTCTGGGAAGTGATACTAGCCCAGGAAGCCTAAAATGAACTCTCTGTTCATTTGCATCAAATGAGTGTCAGCTTTATCCAGGTTAAGAGCACCACCACTTTGAAGATGGTTTTTAGAGAGGTTTATGGGTCTGTTTTTCTATGCAGTAGCTCAGACTGTTGGCTTATCTGAAGGGTCTGCATGGAGATAGCAGAGGCTGGCTGGGTAGCAACTGCCAGGGGAAGAAATGTTCAGAAAACAAGGACTTTAGTAAACATCTTTGCTCTTAATGTGGACATGTGATTAATGAAGGTAGTGTGTGTTGTCACTTTAGAGAATCAGAAAAGCTATACAAAGCTGAAACTATTACTCAGTGGATAAACTTTACAATACACAATTTGCAATTAGTTAGAAAAATAAGTGTTTCACAATATAAGGTTTTTCTGACTGAAAAGGAAACACCTAATTTGCAGCCAGAATACAATTGCTTTGCTCAGCAAGAAGGAAAACATGAGCAGAGAACTAACGCTTTGAAAACTTTTCATGAATTAAGAGCTCCCAGTTCAGATTGCACCAGCATGGCTATCTCTTGAAAAACTCAAAAAATCTGAAATACAATAAGGACTCACTGTTAAAAAGGAAATGTTTTTCTAGAAATATCTAGCTTCAATCCCATCTCAGATGATGTATTACAAGTTCTTACCTCCCCTTCTTTTTTTTTTATAATAACAGCAAAGAACATCAACAATACTATTTCCAGCTTCAGTTATACCAGTGAGAATCCAGTATACCAAGGAGGTAGAGGAGCCAACTAGGAGAAGTAATACTTGAAGGCAGGGTAGTGCTAGCCAAGTTGGTCCCAAGGCTGTTATGGTTGAAATGCACTGTGAAGATTCAAAGTGATAGCTAGGAAAATACTTCTGCATAAAATGGACTTCAAGACTTCTTTGTTTGTTTGTTTCATTCCTCAGTGCCTTTTTTTTTCTTTTTTCCTATATTTTACCCCAGTCTTTTGCTCAAATAAAATAAACAAATGTATTTTTTGTCTTTGAAGTCAGGTGGATTAAATGACACCAGCAGGCAGAAGGCTTATTTGTTGTCTAGAAATTACTAATTGCAGTGGAATGATATGCAAATCAAACCACCTCAGAGCATTTGTGAGTTTGGAAACTGGGACATGTATCCTGCAAAGGTAAAACAATTGGTCTGAGGACTTGTATTGCTACCTGAATAAGTCCAAAAACTTTCTGGCAGCTATTGGCTAGCATTGTGGTACCAAAGAAGTAACTGGCAGACCACTGAAAATACTGAATAATTGGTTAACTATCACAGGAGCCCTAAGTATTGTAAACTAACAGACTGCCATGGGTTCAGCAGCCGCATTCATTCTTTCGCCTTCGTAGTAGCTTGTGCAATGCTGTGTTTTTGACTTTTGGCCTGGGAACAGCACTAATAACATCGGTGTTTACAGTTACAGTTTAGAATGTTTTGGTCTGACCAAGGGCTTTCTGAGTCTCATGCTCTGCCAGGGAGGAGGGGAAGCTGGGAGGAAGGAGAGAGAGGGCACCTGACCCAAACTGACCAAAGAGGTATTCCATACCACAGTACGTCATGCCCAGGATGGAAAACCAGAGAGCAGAGACCTGGAATGGTGTGGGTGTGCACTGCTTGTTTGGGCTGGGTATAGGTGGTGAGCGATTATATTCTTTCCTTGTATTTGCCTTGTCATTATTACTACTGGTGGTAGCAGTAGTGATATATGTTATACCTTAGTTACTAAACTGTTCTTATCTCAACCTGTGAGAGCTGCATTCTTTCAATTCTCCTTCCCATCCCCCCAGGACTGGGGGAAGAAAGAGGGGGGAGTGAGTGAGCGAGAAAATTGTGTGGCTGAGAGGTTTAAACCACGACACAGACCTAAACTAGGGCAAGTTTCCACCAGTATAAACAGGAGCAAAACAAAACATAGAAAAGCCTCAAAAAGAGAGGCTTGTTCACCTCCACTCAAGAGGTGGGAAGAAAGCTGCTGGATCCCATCCTGAGGAGAGCTCTGCTGCCTTCTGCTTGCTTCCTGGGGCTATGCAGATAAAGCAGGGTGTGCATGTTAACTCCTACTTTTACATTGAGGATGTGAAGAAAAGAAACATAGTTGTAGAAGGTTTCCCTTCTCCCTGTTTCTCTCTGTTCTTATATGCATCTAAGATGAAACACTTGGAAGCACTTCCCAAGTCTGTGTGTGCCTTCTTGTCACCTCCCCATTCGAGGTTGGAGCAAGAACCAGGCACACAAGGTAATGCACAATAACAGGAGAACAAGACACAAGATATGATTCCTCAGATACCTACTGCACCTTTTCTAAGTACATCCAAGAATGCTAGCTGTAATCTAGTTTATTTTATCTAGTAAAAGGCTTATTCTTTTTGGTTGATCAGGAGAAGCACCACTTCCTCTAGGCAGCAGGTTTAAAAATTAAACACCAACAAAAAAAATCCCACCATACAGACACAAAACTAATGACTGCTGGGGTGTGTAATTTTAGAAGGGATTAGGCAAAATGATTATTTAATTTAATCAGTTAAGGTGTGGCAAATAATGTTATGTAGTCCTTTAAATAACTTGTATGCTTTCATCTGTAATTGCATGTTTGATACTGATCATCTGTATCTAAATAGAGAAGAAGATGACCAAAGAATCAGATGATCTCCAGCTGACAAATACATTACTAGCAAAAAGATAAGTGGGCGAACTTCATAAAAAGGCAGCTTTAATGGAAAGTTAACAGAAAGCCCAATTAATCCCCCAAATGTTACCCACAGAAATGGGCACTCAGACTGAAACTACAGATTGTAAAAGGACATTATTGACACAATGCGTAATTAGTCTGTACATCTGTAGTCATTGGCACTGGAAAGGTCTTCACAAACTGTATCAGTTGACAATAACACAACAAGCACTTTAGTAGAAACATCTTTCTACACCTACTAAGTGATAAAAGATCTTAATCATAAGGCCATAGGCTTCTCTGTAAACCTTTTTTAAGAACAGATGTATGAATAAAATATTCTCTGACTGCCACTAGCAAGGCTCTGTGCCCCACCAGTCCCTGCTCTATCCATCTAGCCTACAACATTCCATCCCAAGAGTTGAAGTTTTAAGTCAACATGCTAAAAAAAACCCAACAAAACCAAACAAAAAAAAAAATCCTCAAACAATAAAAAAAAATGTAGATCTTTCTGATATAATGCTTATTGAAAACTAACAAGAAATAATCAAAAGAAAACCTGTAATGATGATGATTAATTACTTCTGCATGCATTTACAATTCAGTTTCTCTGAACCAATTTACTTAAGATAACGATTATGCAGATATTGCAGTAAACAAACAGATATGCTTCTCGTTATACCTAATTAACAAGACTTGCTAGTTTAGCCAGAGGTTTAAAATGTAACACACTAAAACCAAAATAAGGCTAAAAGATACATCATGAACAGTTCATTTGTCTTGTGAAAAACAGTGTAACTGGATGACAGTGCAGTGACTGGCTGAGCTTAGTAAAATAGTCTCAAATTTATCATGTTCTGAATTAGAGTGAGATATTGTCCTGTTAATTAAAAAAAAATAAGTTTAATGTTCAGTAATCCTATATTAGCAAGAACTAGGCACTATGATCCAGGCTGTCAAATAGGGGTAACGTGAACAGCTCCCTTTGGTGTTTTTTTAAGAAGTCTGAAATTTGTCATTACTGCTAAATATCTTGAATAACTTAAAGCTACATGACAGTGGAGAGGAAAAAAAAAACACCTAAAAATCAAAGATATACATTATCAAAGATACACCTTAAAATATATTCGTGAAACTTCACACAACAGCAATCAAGTGTGTATGAGTAAAACCAGCTCAATTTTCACACAAAAATTGCTTCATTACAGAAGAATAAGAGCAAAACCAGAAAGAAAACAGTTTCCCAAAGAGCGAGCCTCATTCAGCAAAGGCATTTTTCTTCATATCAAGACTTTCACTTCCTAATCAACAGACATTTCAGGTCAGTTTTTCCAATTATAGTACACCAGTGAGAGGCATCAAGTAATACTGAAGACAGCTGCAGCTTGTCTTCCCATTCCCTTGCTGAAATATATCCACCTGGTTAGCAATACATCATCAACAGAACATGAGGGACCAAAGAGGTGGAAATCATAGTGAGCAGGAAAATGCCATTTTACTTAAAGAAGTTATTGTGACAGTTATTCCTCGATAATGCAAGGAAGCCCTAAAGCTCTTCTGCCTCCTTGTGCTCTTCATCATTCTGCAGTGCTAACAATGACCCAGCTGCCCAGTCTCTTCTTTCCTTCCTTCACCTCCCTGAGCATTCAGGTTGCATACAGCAATGCTACCACTCTCTCGTGTTCCTAGTTATGATAGAGCCCATTTTATTTTGGAGTTGCTGGCTTCCACTCTGTGAAAGCTGGAAAGAATTTTTGCTGGATTCTAATGTTGCTTAAAATCTGTTAGATATTAATTTCCAAAATTTGCAGTCCTAAAAGTAATATGCTGGTCATAGCTTTCATTAAAGCTTTTCCTTTCAAGAGACTGCTTTTGCCATGTTCTTAGGTAGCACTTTAATTTTTCTGTTAATAGTGGATGGCATTAGCTGTTGATAAATGGGTTATTATTTGAAAGGTCAGATGAACAGAAAGAACAATTTTATAATGAAAGCAGAAAAATGCCCACCAAGTATAAAACTGCTTTTCAAGACATTAGACTTTATAAAGCAAACCAATTCCTCTTGATAGAAATTGTCCCATTTAGTAATGCAATTTCTTTGGAGAGTCTGAAAAGGAAAATGTTGTGATCTGTCAAGTATGGTAAACCCAAAATCTTCACTAATATGCCTATTTTTGCACTACAAAATTTAAAAAGAAGGCAGAAGATGCAAAACCAGTGAATTGCTAGGTAATTATAATAGCTGCATGATGTTGTGTGAAACATTATGGAAAATACCCCCTAAGAAGATAATTGTATGTTTTCTATTGGAGTAAAACAGAGCCTTTATGCTGATTTTAATACCAGCAGGAACTCCTAAAATCATACTCATAAGTTGTCTCAGCAAGATTTTGTTTAGCAAACAGCAAAATCTGACCAGCTTTCTCCTCCAAGTAGTGCAAACCTCTCCTCTTTTAAGTTATTTAGACTGGGTTTTTTAAAGGGTCATAAAATAAGCTTTTGTCCATCTCCTCCTGACAGCATGCCTGAAGGGAGAAATATTATCATGCTGCTTCCTAGGACAGTCCTCACAACCATTCTCTTGAGAGTATTACACTTTGTACATATACTTACTTCTTTCTGTAACATATGGAAAATATAACAATCACTACAATGGTGGGACCACAACTGTTTCTATTTAGGAAGTGATAGGTTAGTAGTCGACTGAGAATGAAATCTGGATAAAGTTGAATGCCTGACAACTAAAACTAGTTGTATGAAATCTGTGGTTAAGTAATAGTTCTCCACTGTTGTTCAAGACTTCCTGGTAGCAGTCAAATTCAGAAACCTCTTCTCTGCACTTTCTTTTCACTTAAGAAGCATCTTGAACAAAACGCTAAGAAGCAATTGCTCTGACATTTTCCAGGAGCGACCCATGGTGGACTTGCACATCAGGTCATTGATGACATGATAAATGTACCTATGCTGATGTACCAAGAAATGTTCTGGATTAATGTACATCATGACCAGGAGACCACTGCACATCAATCAACATGGCCCATCTGGCAGCCTGAGCAGGCACAGCTGCACAAATGCCTTGGCTGCAGGATGAACCTGCAGGCAGCTCCCACTCCATGCTGGTGGCTATGCCTTTAGGTGAAATTTCAACAAAACATTCTCACATGGACATCCTTTAGAAACAGAGTGGTTTTCTTGTAGGGGAATTTTATACTACCTTGAATGACCAAAGGAGAGAGCTTCTTTCCATGGACAAGATCTGCTCCGTGCAGTATCCCATGAGAAAATCCATCTGGGCTCTGATGCTGCACAAACACAGGGTGCCCAGCATTTGAAGAGACATAAGATTTACTCATTATCTATATTTTTCTTCTTATTGTGTCATATTAAGACAGTTACCTTATTATCTTATTAAGCCATTTGTTGTAACTGAAAAAGAAAGGAGATTAAACTCTAAATGCATGCAGCAGGATGTAACTCTGAAGCATAAGTAAGCAAAGGAACATTCCTTTTAAACACACTCTAATTCTATTGTGTTGGGTTTTTTTAAAGATCATTACAGACAAGAATGGCAGGTTAATTTAGCTCCTGGATTCCATGTGATGCCATGCAGTAAAACTGTATCTTCCTACTCTGGCACTCTTGTGCTATAAACTAATTGAGACTGCAGGATTGCACATGTCACCTTGAAATCCTTCCAATTTCCACAGGGAAATTAAAGAAAAATAAAATTCAAGCAAAATCAGAATGAGATGAACTGCCTTTTTCTTCTTGTTTTTGTAGTATGAAACTTGCAGTCTAATTGATCTATTTTGCTTGTCTGCTTATACAAATGAGATTGTTTCTAGGAGGTCACTGGGAGAAGTAGCTGCCTGTAAACCAAAGGAGGAAAGCCTCAACCCAGATGATTGGCCTTACCTACCAGGAAAAAAAAAAAGTAAAATTCAAATTCATCTATGTATGTCTACACTTGCCCACACAATTTATGATTTAATAACAACTCTTAATATTAGTGTGAATTGAGTGTACACTACACCCACCTAAGTAGACATAGAACACTGATCATACTGTTAAACAACTTGATGTATTTGTTTTCATAAAAAAAAAACACCAAGAGCTGTACAATTAATATGTTTCATGATGAACTTCATGTTTGGGAGACATTCATACACACAAGGCAGATTTCACAATAAACGCTTCTCTTTCTCAGGAGCAATGAATTTTATTCCAAATATAGTTTAAACTGCATGAATTGAAGTCTTCTGTATTTGTTCAATTTGCATTAAAGCAAAGAAAATGTTGATACCCAACAGCATGAAGTACTTCAGGATTTCTGGAGGACAACAGGAAAGCTAAGTGACTATACAACTCGGACACTGAATGCTGGCCACTCCAATATGTGTATGTTCTTCACAACTTCTTGCCAAATTTTAAAGCTGACAATTTCAAGCCAGACTTGTACTACAGCTTGAGCTTAAGTAATTGTGATGCATAATAGTTTAGCTAGATTTATGGGAACCAGGGTTATATTCCTTCCTGATACAGGAAATACATGCTACCAATTTGTTTATTATTCAATAAAGGTGGCAGAAGCTTAGTATGTTTTGGAGGTAATGCATTTTTCAGTGCTCTTGACACACCGGGAACCCTACAGACAATGTGGTTTCAAGTGTTTACTGTAAACAAATTTTCAGTGACAAGTTTCTAGGCAATGAATGCAATTGCAAGGCTCAAATATTATTTGCAGGGAATGAATATGTCTTGCAAATCTCATCGCAAACTTACCATAGGGCTTTTCTGTGGATTGTTGGTGCATCTTAAGGTCCTTTCCAACCCTAATTATTCTATGATTCTATGCTAGGATCAGACCTTTGAGACCCTGTGCAAACTACAGGCATCTCTGGATATAAAAAAGTCTCCCATAGTTTCCAGACGTAAGGACGCCTACAGAGAATAAAGGATGGTGACTAAGGACCCTTTCTTGTGAGATACATTTCAACTTTATGAAGACACATGGTGATACTTAAAACAGATTATCACTTTGTG
>JASSUY010011656.1:0-43581 GCA_032466535.1 Forpus xanthops | reverse complement strand
GGGTTCAAACTTAAACAGGGGAAGTTTAGATTGGATCTGAGGAAGAAATTCTTTACTGTGATGGTGGTGAGGCACTGCAATGTGTTGCCCAGGGAAGTTGTGAATGCTCCATTACTGGCGGTGTTCAAGGCTGGGTTGGACATAGCCTTGGGTGGCATGGTTTAGTGTGAGGTGTCCCTGCCCATAGAAAGGAGTTGGAACTGGATGATCTTAAGGTCCTTTCCAACCCTAACTATCTATGATTCTATGAAAGGTGCAGCTGGAAGACAAGAAGCATAAAAAGTCTCCTTGTGTATATAGTTATATCTCTGGGCTACAAACAGAAAGCAGCACAAGTTGTTTCTATTGAGCTGAACTCTGGACTTTGTGCACCAGCCTATGGACAGGGTTTGCTGGGGAAAAGAGGTGTTGGAGCATCACCCTGGGATCTGTGGCTGTCCCTGTGTGCTGGCCCAGCTTCGCTGGTGAGTTTATCCTGGAGCCTGGGGATTGAAGCTCTTTTCCTTCTTTATTTTTTTCAATAGAGGAATGTGTTTTCAACAAAACATGTGCCAGAGACCTTGGCTTCCCCTCAATCTTCTTGAAGGCTTGAGTCTGTTAAAGCATCATCTGTATGTGCTGAAGATGCATTAAGACTTATGTTGCGGAGCTGCTCAGATTGCCGAGCAGATGGGCTCCAACATGTCTGGTTTTTGCCAGCCCTGGCCGTGTTTTGACAACAGTGCCGTATTTTTGTGTTGTGGGATTTTTCAGTGGCATAAACACTCCTGTTTTTGCTACCAGTGCCTTAAAAAGGAAGGTGCCTTTCAAGCACCCTTCTGAAATGCAGTTCAAAGCCGTGCAACGCCTGTGCTGTGGGGAGCAGAGCCTTTGGGGAGAGCACGAGGTACGGAATGAGGCTGCCTGGTGTGAGCCTACCAATGACTCAGTAAGTCCAGATGTTGAAGGCAGGAGATACCTGTGACAAGCACCAACTTCCCTGGCTCTCTCAGATGTGGTTCCTGTGAGGCTGTAGCTACAATCCTTGTCCCTCACTGTTGTAACGCTTGCTTTCCTGTGCTCAGGAGTACATTCTCAGTCAGATGGTCCCCTCTTTTCCAGGGTGAAGGTGTGGTGAAAGAAATCAACATCACGCACCATGTGAAGGAGGGCTCGGAGAAAGCAGATCCTTCACAGTTTGAGCTCCTCAAGGTGTTGGGACAGGGCTCTTTCGGCAAGGTGAGTTCACTTCTTCCTCTGTGTCACGCCACATCAGTGATTTTGATGACAAAAGGGACTGTCCCCAACAAAACCCCTTTGCTGATTCCCACCAGGTCATGAGAATCTGATGAGCAAATGGTTGCTTTTAACCTGAAAGGCAACTGTACCAGTGATGCCTTCTGAGACCAGCCTGAATGTCCAAAGCTCCCCTGTAATTCTTTAGGTGATCAGGAGGACAGGAGTAGTGTCCTGCTTATGAATGCAAGTGTCATATGGGGCAGAAAGACCTTCTGTGGCTCTCTGAACGCTGCCAAGCTGTCAGTTGAATTGAGGGCTTGAAGGACGCTGGCATGTTCCTCTCTTCTCAGAAACCATGCTGTGTGCCAGGGACTGGGTTTGGCCCCTGTTTATGGTTCAGTTTCCCTTCTGTGAAGGGAGAAGGAAGTAGCCTGTAACTCTTATCATGTCAATGTGTAAATAATCCAGGTCTCTCACTGACCATCTGCTCACACCTTCAATCAGCTTCATGTCAGGCAGTCACCAGCACTGACAGTGGGGCCTTGGATGGGACTCTGCTGTCCCCTGGGCAAATGCAGCAGGGGCTTTGTGCAGAAGAAAGGTGGTGTCTTTTTGAAGCTGCCTGAATATAGAATGTGGCACATCAGGGCTGGGAAGGAGGTAAAATCCACAGAGGATGCAGGAGGTGGATGATAAGGAGTTGCTCTGGCTGTTAAATCATCAAGTCACCAGGAGGCTTGGTGGTACAGTGAAGCATCAGTGCTTCCAATCACAGGATTGCAGGAGCAAGCAAGAGGTGTGGAAGACTGGAGAGGAGGGAAGGGCAGGATAAAAGCACAAGTGCTGTAGTGGCTGGAGATGGGGGCGAGAGGAGTCCACACGCAGCATTTCACCAGAAACCTCATGGGGTTTCACATGGAGTCCTTGAGGTGCATCTTACCAGGCCTGTGGCCGGCTGCTTCTTAGGTCTGTGAGGTTGCTGCTCTGGGAGGCACCCAGTTCCTCCTGCTGATGTTTAGTGCTTGGCAAATGTGGTGTTCTTTTGCCTCAGGTTTTCTTGGTGAGGAAAATCACACCTCCAGACAGCAACCACCTCTATGCCATGAAAGTGCTCAAGAAGGCGACACTGAAAGGTAGGAGACTGCAGTGCAATGCCTCTGTGTCTCAAAGAGTGCTGGGGAGGTGTCACAGTAGTCACTGCTGGCCCTGGGTGAGCTGGATGGAAAAGAAGTGTCTCTATCCCAATCACCTTTCCATCTGTAAGAGACCCTTATTGCAGTGTTGGAGGTGGGAAAAGATCTGGCTCAAGCTGCCTGGTACTAAAGAGCTTAAGGCTGGGGACAAGGCTGATACCAGGATGCTATGAGCCTCTTTCTCTGAGCTATTCCTCTCTCTTCCCACAGTGCGCGATCGACTAAGGACAAAGATAGAAAGGGACATCCTGGCTGATGTAAACCATCCCTTTGTGGTGAAACTCCACTACGGTGAGTGTGGAGCTAGTTGGGGCACTGGAAGAGGGGCTCAAAAATGCACTGGCCACTTTTAGTCACAATAAGGAAAGATGCTGCTCCAGACACGCTTGTCATGAGCAGGTAGATGAGCATGCGGCATCCAGCAGCAGCATCTGCTTGGAGGATGCTGAGAACCTCCCCTGGTCCCCAACAGGCTTCTGGGGATACCTGAAATGGAGAAGAGGCCTGGATCAGTCTGTATCCCCCAAAGGCTGTTGCTGCTCTGCAGCCTTCACAACCCCCTGAGCACAAATCCTTTCCTAGAAAGGTCTTTGGTCCCATGGCTGCTCTAGCTATTGAATGGGAAAGAGAGCATAGATCAGGAGGAGGGGTTTAAACACCAAATCTTGGAGGATAAAACATGAAATGAGGAGAAATTGAGACAGCGAAGCTAACTGGCCAAAGCAGAGCTTGGCAGGATGAATGCTGTGACTCAGGAAGGCAAGAATAGCTTCTTTCCTGTAAAGTGACCAGTGCTTCTCTTAGGAAACAGCCCTTTCAGTTGGACATCACTGGCTGAAAGGGAACCAGGTCCCCATAAACTGAGGATTATCTGCAATGCCAGGATGCTGCTGGTGAGCTCCAGTTTCAACGTCACGGACAGGCTGTCTCATCTACCCCAAATAATCAGCCTTACCTGCGTTTAACCCAGTAACCATGCAGGGCATCTGCACAACTGGAGCCACTGGGATTTAAGTGATTAATGTAACACCGCGGAGCCCCCCCTCAGCAGAGGGGTCTGATCCCTGCTCCGGCTTGTGTTTCAGCATTCCAGACAGAGGGGAAGCTGTATCTCATCTTGGATTTCCTCAGAGGAGGTGACCTTTTCACTCGGCTTTCCAAAGAGGTGGGTATGCTCTGGCATCTCGGTGGGTTGCTGAGGCTCCGGGAGAAGCAAGTGATCCTTGCAAAGTCTTGGAGACTTTGTGTGGAAACAACTTCCAAGCTGCTGCTAGCCCAGAGCTAGGCAACGTTTGCCAACAGGACGGGATGTCTGGGTTAGCCGTGTCCTCTGCAGCAAAGCAGCAGCACAGGAGGCAGCTCTCAGCTCCTCTGCTGAGCAACACATTAAGAATGAAACCAGGCAGAACCATGTTGTGCTGCAGCGTTGACCGCTTGTGTCACCTCCCTGGGATGAAGCCAGGGCAGGGAATGGGAGGGGTAAGGAGAAGTTGTGCCAGGTGAAGACAACTGGGAACATACCCTGGCAAACCTAAACAAAGCTTTTGAGGAGCGCGCCTGCTGCTCAGCAATCTGCTTTGTTCTTCTGGGGCTGCCGCTTAATCCCTGCTTCAGGATGGCTGGGGAACTTGGGAATGAAAGGGCAGGAGGGAGCAACTCGGATGTGAAAGGTGCACTGCCAGCACTGTAACCCCAGCACCTCTCTGCTCCCTCTCCCTTCCTGCAGGTCATGTTCACCGAGGAGGATGTCAAGTTCTACCTTGCAGAGCTGGCGCTGGGGCTCGACCACTTGCACAGCCTGGGAATCATCTACAGGGATCTCAAACCAGAGAAGTACGTGTGGCAAAGCAGAGGCAGGGAGCCCCAGGCCTGGAGCCAGCAGTGCCGAGCGATGCCCCAGGCCAGGCAGATGGAAGGTGGCAGTGCCAGTTGACAAGGCTCCTGCTCAGATCAGCAGTGAGGGCCAGGAGCGCGGTGGAGGCAGCATGTGTGCACCACATGTCTGAGCAGTAATCCTTGGCAGTCTCTGGGCTCCAGCTTTAAGCAACTGAGAGCCTTCAGAGGGAAAAAGGACCAGGCTGGGCCTCTGCAGAGATGCATACCAGCTTCATGGCTTGATTATTCTTATGTGAGGATCCGAGGTGGGGCAACCTGTGTGGGACATTCATTCAATGTGAAGCTGAGGGTGTAGAGAGAAAGGAGCTGCTCTTGTTCCCACTCACGTCTTGGTGGTGGAGCTTAAAGCACCAGGGAAAGGGACAGATGACTTTCTCCTCTTGGATTCTGAGAGCATCTCAGACCAGCCTCTGCTGTGTGTGCTTCTTCTCAGCCCTCATTGCAGACAGTAACATGGTTTTTCCATTCATGCTGTAGCATCCTCTTGGATGAAGAAGGGCACATCAAACTCACAGGTAAGGGACTCCACAAAAGCCTTCTGCTCCAGCAAGGCTGGTTCTTGAAACACAGATCTTAGGCCTCTCTGTGTGATTGCTCAGAGCACACGGATGAACACTGACTGGTTTTCTCTTATGTAGATTTTGGCTTAAGTAAGGAGGCTATAGACCACGAGAAGAAAGCCTATTCCTTCTGTGGGACAGTGGAATATATGGCACCAGAAGTTGTGAATCGCCAGGGCCATTCCCACAGTGCTGACTGGTGGTCGTACGGGGTGTTAATGGTACGTGCTCAGTAGTGTGGGGGGGATGTGGCTCCAGCAGGAGCTCTGCGACACCCCAGCATGATTCCACATGTCTGATGGACGTCCTGGCCTGGGGATGTTCCCCAGGCTCTGCAGAAGGGTTCTGTAACAGCCTGTGCAGGCACCCAGCCCTGAGTGCGTGTTCCTGGGGGGAGGCAGAGCTGCTGCTGTCCCAGTGAGCGCCGGGGTGTGCAGCATGGGGGTGTCCACGTCCATCCTAGCATTGGGATGTCCATGTCCGTGCAGATCTAGTGCCACCATCTGGTAGGTCCTGAAGCCGAGGGCTTGAACATGTTTCTCTTGCAAACCTCGTGAACCAGGCTCCTTCTAAGAAAATACATCAGATAGCTTTTAAGAGCTTGGGCTTTTGGCCCCTTGCAAGCTCTTCACAAGCGTTGGTGAGCTCCCAGATGAAGGTGCAGTGGGAGCTGTGCAATCCTCAGTCTTGCTCCATCGTGACCTCCCCTTCTTCTCTTTCCCTGCCAGTTTGAAATGCTCACGGGCTCGCTGCCCTTCCAGGGGAAGGATCGTAAGGAGACGATGACCCTCATCCTCAAGTAAGAGGGGTTCTCTTTCATGTACAAACAAGAGGGGAGCTGCTGCTCCTTCCCTGAGTGTTGCAATCTGGGGGTTCTCGTAACTTAATGGCGTTATTTGGCAAAGGGGTTTGTATCAACAGTCACTTCGAAGGGTAAATGCCAAACAGATGATTGTGCTTTTGGGGGTGGAGGTGCTGCACTCAGCTTGTGGGTTGACTTCTTCAAACCTGCAACCAATTGCATAACTTCCTCTCCAGAGCAAAGCTGGGCATGCCACAGTTCCTGAGCACTGAAGCACAGAGCCTCCTGCGAGCCCTCTTCAAAAGGAACCCAGCCAACAGATTAGGTAAGACAGTTGGGGGGGTTTCTGAATGCACCTGATGCTGTATCAGGGCCTCTCACGTCCTCCTGGATCAGCAGCATGTTCGTGCTTGTGCTTGGTTAATGGGCTTGGTTAATTACAGCCAGGCTCCCTGTAATACCTGGCTCTGTTGCATACATGATATCAGCCTTTGCTTTGTGGTTTAATGCAACACACTCCATGGGTGCATCTTCCAGGTTCTGGACCAGATGGAGCAGAAGAGATCAAGCGCCATGCTTTCTACTCCACCATTGACTGGAATGTGAGTATCAAAAACAAAAGAGCAAACTTCTTCACTGCTCCACACCAGCAGTGCAGTTCTGACCGCAGTAATAGCACAGTCATGATGCTGGAGCAGCTATGGGAGAGCCTCCAATCCCCATTTCCATCTGTTCTAATAATCCCTCCCCAAACTGAAATCCTCTCTGTCATGTACATAACCGTTCCACACGTGAGCTGCCCATGATCTCACCTGGGTTTGAATGTACTCATCTCTCAGGAGTAAGGTGCAAGTTTTAATTGGGTTTTAGCACAACAAGGATTGTCTTGCACAAAGTGGGAAGGAATTAGGGAAGCATTTGTGGCAAGGCCATACCTTGTTTTGTACAGAGAAGCAGCGTGATCACTGAACCAGCATTTCCCAATGCTTATGGCCAACTCCCTGCCCTACCGCATCATTTTGTTTCTTCCCTGTTTTCCCTTCCTTGGTAAGGGATTTTCAAGATAGGTTTTCTAATGCTTTTGAGGTACCCAGCAGCTCCAAGACTGAACCCAGCAATGCCAGTGAGGCTTCTTTCAATGTTTCACTGCAAGAAGTACTTTAGAAAGACTCCTTGTGAGAGTGCTGGGATACAGACATCCTCCTGGAGCATCTTCTCTGGCTGTCCCTGCGGAGATATGTGTTAGCAAAGCCCTAATGGGAGTCAGGAGGTTTTATTTATCAGGTTTATTCATGAGATAAATACTGTACGGACACTGCTTTTGGAGTGGGGCCGAGTTAGAGATAGAGCACTTTTCTTCCTTCATTTAATAGACCTTGTAGTGTTTCTCCACAAGCTGACTCCCAAGTGCCGCGCCAGCCATGAAGTCGTCCCTCAGTCTGCTGAGCTGTAAATGCTAAGCCACAGTGTTTCTGTTCTGGCAAAATCTCATTCCTGCTGAGCCTTTGCACCCTTCTGAGGGCATATTGATGTGTGGGAGCACTTTGGAGCTGTCTTTGTTTTGCAGAAGCTGTACCGTAGGGAAATCAAGCCTCCCTTCAAGCCTGCAGTGGGGCAGCCAGATGACACCTTCTATTTTGACACAGAATATACATCACGTACGCCAAAAGGTTGGTAGGAATCCACACAGAGCCAAAGGTTCCTGTGTGAAATGATACTGGTTTGCTGGTGCCAGGAGGCCAAGGTCTGCCTCCTGCTCATGCTGCCAATGGTTGCAGCACTGAGGAGGTGACCCAGATGTGTATGTATGTGGGGTGTCAAAGGGGAGTTTGCTGCTGTGCAGTGTGGCTCTTGTCTGGAATAGGCTAAAGAGGAGCCATAGCTCCTGGGGAGCAAGGGAAGGCTTCTGCTTCCACAGGGCTTGCTCTCTTCATGTTTCCCCTCTACTCCTGTGGCAGATTCCCCAGGCATCCCCCCGAGTGCAGGAGCCCATCAGCTCTTCCGAGGCTTCAGTTTTGTGGCGACCGGGTTGATGGAGGATGTCAAGGTGAAACCAGCCCCATCACCTCTACACTCAGTTGTACAGGTACATGGGGACAGAGGAAGAGCTATTAGCAGCTGCAGCAATACCCCAGCGTGGGTCTATGGGAGCTGAGCTAACAGGAAGCCCGAGGCAGCGTGGTTCTGTTTTGAGTTCTTGCCATCCTGTTCTTTCATTTCTGTTGCCTGTCACGTGCAGGGGTTCTCAGAGCAATGTGAATCTCTGCTTTCCTCTCCCCAGGTGGACCCATGCTGGTGGGAGATGCGTGGTTTGAAAGGTGCCACTGAAATGCACCATGCTAGATGCAGTGTTAGCCCACTGACCTATATCTGCCTTGTTCTCTCCTCCTCCCTCTCCCCAGGCAGGAGGAGAAGCTGTGGGATGTAGCAGACAGCAGTCTGTCAGCTTGCTCAGTGTTGCAGTTAACTCATCACATTGCACAAACCTTTCCCTGAACCCTCCCAGCTCATCTGCTCTCCCCTTTCCTCTTGCAGCAACTGCATGGCAAGAATGTCCAGTTCAGTGATGGTTACGTGGTGAAGGAAGTGATCGGCGTTGGCTCTTACTCAGTGTGTAAACGCTGCATTCATAAAGCAACCAACATGGAATATGCAGTCAAGGTCTGAGATTTACCATCTGAACTGACCCCCCCGTTACATTTCTGATCATGCCCGTAATGACCAAAATAACACCCAGGAATTCAATTGCTTTCCCTGCTTGGGTAGGGTCTAAGTAGACAATTCTTGTGCTGCTGCACATGTAACTGCACAAGCTTTCTTAGCTGGGAACAGCAGGGAAGCAGCGTTGTCTTCTCTCAGAGGAAGGACAGTGTCTCACCTTTCTTTGCAATGCTTGCTCTATGTCAGATCTTAACAAACAAGCCTGACATAAAACTTTGGGGTTTGGAGACACAGACCTGATGAAGCAATTAGGGGATGTCTGGAGCTTATTGCTAAAGAGAGCAGGGGACATGGTACAGGATCTCTGCAGGGTTCCAAAGATCTGCTTTGCCTTGTCCTGGTCCCCTTCCCACCCCCCTGTGGCTAACGCTTGTCCATGCTCCTGCAGGTTATTGACAAGAGCAAGCGAGACCCTTCTGAGGAAATAGAAATCCTCCTGCGATATGGGCAGCATCCAAACATCATCACCTTGAAAGATGTGAGTGTGACTTGAATGACTTCCTTCTATTTGGGTTTAGGAAGTGCAGGCTGGTCTCCTGGGGGCAGAATGCAGGTCCAGCACGGGCCACCCTGCAGCCCTGCTCCCTGTGTCACTCTGGGGTGGGGAAGCATCCATTGATGATTTCGGTCTGGTGGAAAAGTACAAAAGGGAAACTTGAAACACTTTTTGGCCCACCCCCTTCATCCTGGCTTTGGTAGGTGTATGATGATGGGAAGTGCGTGTTCCTGGTGACGGAGCTGATGAGAGGAGGGGAGCTGCTGGATAAAATCCTCAGACAGAAATTTTTCTCGGAGAGGGAAGCCAGCTCCGTCCTGCACACCCTTTGTAAAACAGTGGAGTATCTACATTCCCAAGGGGTGAGTATGGTTACACATGGAACCTGTCTGGCATTGCGCTGTGATCCCTCTCCTCTGCGGAGTGACTCTGCCTCTCAGGACTCTTACAACTTGCTGGTGTCGCTGTCCTGGCAAGCCAGATGTGTGGCCAGAGCAGGGGTTGAGTGTCCTGATGACGCTTCCGACCTTTACCTGAGACCCAGCTGAGAATGGCGCTTTCTTTGCTCCACAGGTGGTTCACAGGGACTTGAAACCCAGCAATATTCTCTACGTGGATGAGTCAGGAAACCCCGAAAGCATCCGCATTTGTGACTTCGGCTTTGCCAAGCAGCTGAGGGCTGAGAATGGCCTCCTCATGACTCCCTGTTACACAGCAAACTTCGTGGCACCAGAGGTGAGCGCCTTACTGACCTGGTGTGTCTGCAGCTCTTGTGTCCCTGCCCTGGCTGTGCTCCCCTGTTCTGGCATACTCTGTCCTGGAAGAGGTACAGAAATGCCACTTGTAGTAATGAACAACTAGGGGATCTCAAGTGCAGTTACAGTGCAGTCCCCCACCTTGTACTGTCCTTGTGAGGGGGTTTCCTTAGGGTACTGATGCTTCAAAATCCCAGTGATTTCCTAGGCTGCTTCCCATCCTGATTACCTGACCATTAAAAGAGGTGGGATGATTTTCCACTCAGTTATCTTGGTGGGGAAGAAAGAAAAAGATCCAGCATGCCATGGAGCATGCATGCGGTGTCACTACAATGGACCGTGGCTTCTTTCTCACTCGTTTTGATGTCCTGAGGGGTTTCTCTGTTGCATGAAACCAAAATCTGATCTGAATCCTGATCTTTAATCCACGATGCTGCAGTCCTGGACTCCAGCAGCTTTGCAGATGGACTTCATGCAGGGGTTAAGCTACTCTGCACAAGCTGAAGGGAGCTCATTGACAAGAACCAAGCACTTTTCTTTGCTTGTTCTGTCCAGGTACTAAAACGCCAGGGCTATGACGAGGGCTGTGACATCTGGAGCCTGGGAGTGCTCCTCTATACGATGCTGGCAGGGTAAGTGCCTCTGTCTCACTGCAAGGGAACAGTTGGATCTCTCCTTGGTCTCTGCTCCCTGGAGGTGCTTCCCGCCTGGGTCACAGGACAGTAAATCAAATGCTCTCTCTTCTCTCCCCAGCTGCACTCCATTTGTAAATGATCCCAGTGACACTCCAGAAGAGATCCTGAGCCGGATAGGCAGCGGGGAGTTCTATATCAGTGGAGGCAACTGGGACACTATTTCTGATATGGCCAAGGTATGGTTTGGTATTCTGCATCAGATCCAAGGGCTGTGGTTAAGCACAGCCAGGGACTGATGGGCAAGTTTAAAGCAGGCTGGGGAGGGGGGACACAAAGGAGGAGAAAACCAGCAGCGTGGCTGCTATCCCAGGAATAGCGGTGTGTCTCTTCTTGCTTTGTTTTAGCTCTGGCTGTGACATGGGACACCAACCTCGTGCTTGACCCATGCAGGGTTTGCTGCTGTGTTATAGCTCCCAGGCCTACCAAAACCGTATCTTGTGCAAAAGGAGATTGATGTCTGGGGACTTAAAACTCGGCTTCTTGAGTTTAAATCTTAATTTGGGGGTGGACTAGTAGTATTTCTCCATTTAAAGTTATGAAATCTTCTAAAGTCCAATTTCCCAAACGATGCCCCTAGGATCTGGTATCAAAGATGCTTCACGTAGATCCTCACCAGCGTCTAACAGCCAAGCAGGTCCTGCAGCACCCGTGGATAACACAGAAGGACAGCTTGCCCCAGAGCCAGCTGAATCACCAGGACCTTCAGCTTGTAAAGGTACAAAGTCTGGGCTGGACCTTCAGCTGGTTCCTCATGTATCTTGGGCTCTTTGGAGAGCAGCAGTGTGTATTGGGTGATGGTGGTGGTGTGGGCAGTGCAAGACGGCAGGCTGGGGGGGTTGTGGGCACAATACATGAGAAGCTGGGGTTTTGGACAGGAAAACCTAGGGAGATTCTTTAATGGCATGTCAGTATGGGAGGGAGATTTAAAGGAAAAGCATCGTAGAATCATAGAATGGTTTGGGTTGGATGGGACCTTCAGAGGTCACCTAATTCAACCCCCCTGCAATGAGCAGGGACACCTTCCCCTAGGATCAACTTGCTCAAAGCCAGAAAGATACCTTTGGCTTTCTTTGTGGGTACTCTGGTTCCTCCTCTTGTAAAGCCAGGAGTCTGAAATAGCTCCTCAAGACCTAAACAACTTCTCTCGTGCCTTCTCTCCAAGGGGGCGATGGCTGCCACATACTCTGCACTGAACAGCTCCAAGCCAAGCCCCCAGCTGAAGCCCATCGAATCCTCCATTCTGGCACAGAGGCGGGTGAAGAAACTTCCTTCCACCACACTGTGAGGCTGGGGGGGCTGCAGCCAGGCTGTGCACACCCACCCAAGATGAGGGGCAGGAGGTTGGGTGGTCAATGCCTACACTGGAGCTCCCCCGAGGACTTGTTCTCCAAAGGCCAAGTGCCTTCCTGTTTCTGAGACTGGGCTCCTCCTTGTGTGGACTGAGAGAACTTCACTGTAAAACTTTTTTGAAGTGTAAATTGTCAATTTTTAAAGACATCTATCTGTGTATATGAGAACTAGAATGTATAACTGATGTCAAGTGGCACTAAAAAGCAGCTCTGATTCACCCCTCCCTGTGTTGGGCCAGGTATTTGTTTGTAGCTACAGCATTTCTTGGAACTGAGCCTCTCCCATACTGTTGTGGCTGGAAGACTGCATCAAGTTTGAGCCTTAGGTTTTGGTCTTTTTCCTCCCTTGAACCTTTGGATGCTCTTCCCAAAGTCAACCCTGCAGATTCCTTGCCAGCAGCACTCATGTTTGTAAGGGACTTCCCTCCCCTTCCCCTTCCCTTCTGTGTGTTTCAGGTTGATTTCTCAGACTCCATTTCTTGTGCCCCCTGCCCATAACCTGCTGGGTTTGGTTCATTCCTCCCCTCTGCCCTCCCATCTTCATGTTCTCCTCATCACTCCCCAGTGAGCTTGTCACCCATGCAGGTGAGGATGACAGACGGACCTTCTCCTGAGCAAAGCCGAGGCTTTGGGCTGCTCTAGCTGCTGCTTTTGCCATCTTTGGGCTTCTTTTCCTTCAGTAGGAACCTCTGAAACAAACCACCCTTTTTTACTTCAACTTGGTTGTACAGCTCAGGGTTTCTTTCTGACTCCTACAATAAACATGTCATTCAGTTGATGGTATTATACTGACTGACTTTTAGCTGCAGAATAAGCAACCTGGGTTGTTTCCCCACGTTGTACCGGTGTAATGATTCTTGCTGCCTTTTGGGAGAGCTGTAAAGCTTTCTCATCTGCCCCTGTGATGGGAAAAGCAGCAGGACTTTGGTAGGGCTGCACATTACCACTTTCTCTCAGGTGCAATACCTCCCTTTGCAGTAGGAAGCAATTAGATCCAGTTGTGGAATAAGGCAGGAATCAATAGGAAAGGTGGCAGGATACGGGCTGCGGAGGGGAATTTCTTACTCTCAGGACTTTTCAGTGCAAATAGAAACCAACACTTGGAGGCAAACTGTGCTAGAAATCAATCCCTGGCCCACTCTGACTTGCAGGGAAGTGCTGGAGCTCCCTGGTTCTGTGGTGGCTGGAGAGCTGCAAGAACTACAAATGCTCCTGTGCTTCAGGCTATGACTGAAGCCAGCAAAGGTTCTCACATGAATTTCTACTACTTTTGGCTGATCGTATAAGTAAAGGGGGAACTTTCTCTTTCGTTTTCCCCTTTTTATTAGTCCCAGTTACTCTAAAATAGAGAAGTCCATTAAAATTTTCTTCTCTGAGATGTACAGCTCTCTCCTCTCTACCCTCATCCAGGCAGGTCCTGATTCATCCCTGGAGCAGCCAGTAAGAAGCTGAAATAGGCAAAATTTGGCTTTCTGTTATCTATTCCAAGTATTGCCCTGGTGTGCAGTGCTGAGAGGAGGAGCCAGCACCACTGGAGCTTCCCACTGTTACACTCAAGCCCATTTTCAGACTGTTTTTCACATTGTGCTTTTAGGGTGTGAAACAGTGGATGGGGTTGGTCGTGCTAGTAGTAATCACCACTCACTGTGAACCTCTCAACTGTATGGAGTGCCAGGATGGGTCTTAAAGCAAATGTTCCCCCTGCTTGGTGGGTGGCTTGTTTGTACAAAATGGTCAATGGTTCCAATTAATAGCCAGGAAAAACATGACAACCTTTGCTGAACCCTCCCTGTAACGGTGCTGGTGTGAGGCCAACAAGTGACGACTCAAAGGTGCATAGAACAACTAGGTGCGGAGCTCTGTGAGCACAGGAACCTGGCCATAAGACAATACCTGGAGTGTCAAACCCCTCTGCCTCACTGGGGTCTTCAAGCAGAGGAGCTCCGTGTTTGATGCAGCTGCAGCTTTGGAACCTCCATCACAGAGTGAACAAGGAGGGCTCTTTGTTTTCTGGGGTGCTTCTCACCAAGTTGTTTTGAGTGTTCTGTAAGTAAAAATCCGTCTTGATATTTGGTTCCAAATCAACCAAGTGCTGTTACTTTTTAATTCCAGTCCTCAATAAAAATTGACCTGTTGATCTTTCTGTCTATGAGAACCAGAGGTGTTTGTAACAGATGGGGTGGACCCTCTCCTCTTTCTGCTTTTAGCCTGAACAGTATAAACCTTGGCCAAAATACAGTTGTGACCAACTGCTGTTCTCTTAACTGGATTGCATTATTTGAGGTGAAAACTGGGCCCATGGCAGGCTGGGTCTCTAATGCCTGTTGGAGGGAGCCTCGGTCTTAGAGAAGACCCTACAATCTACACTCACAAGAGTCTGAATCTTCAGCTTTAAGCTGGGACAAAGAGGGATATAGAGTTACCTTTGTCTTGGTTTAAAAAGGGACAAAACCATATTTAACTTCTATACATAAGGAAATCTTTACAAGGAAAACTGCTTGTGTTATTTCAGGTGTTTAATAGTTGACTTGGTCTTTAGGATTTTGTCCTGGAATCCAGCCTCAAATAGCGGAGTCAACCTGGAATTAACCTGTGCGGAAATAGCGTGTTAATCCATAGACAAGGAGCCTGCAATCAGCTGTATATAATACAGCTTCTGTATAAGAAAGGTTAAGCTTTCCCCTTTGGGGTGGGTAAAGCAGCAACTTTTCTGTTGTAAAGAGGTTGACCCAGCTGAGAGGCTGTTTTCCTGCTTCCACTGTGTGAAGTAGTCATGCCTTCCTCTTAATGATGTGGTTCTGACCTCTGTCAAATTAACCAGAGCATAAATAAATGTATTTTGGCCTGATAGATATTCCCATCATGGTTATTTAGGCTCTCTTTAAAACTGAAGGTCAGGAACTTTCTCAGCAATCACCTCTTTTTTTCCATAGTGAAACTTCACCGAGCAACAGCTCTGCTTTTCAACTTCCACCCAACTAATTCCAATACCCTCTTTAAGTCCCCACCTTCCGCTTAGTTCATGTCATTCTTTTTCCTATGTCTTTAGACATCTGTGGACAGTGAATGTGCAGCTGCTGACCTCCTGGGTACCACCAGCTCCTCGTGGTAGCCACTGCTGCCTTCTCAAGAACGTGTGAGGCTTCGGAAACCCTCGGTGGCTATGAGTGTGTGTGATGGTATGTGGGGCGGCTGCTGCGCTTTCATCTAATATTCAACAATTTAATCCCTCTTTGAATGCAAAGAGAACGTTTTAAATATTTCAGGGTCTTCTTTTGCAAGTACATAGGAGGCTCTGAATAAAACCTTCATTCATGCTATGAAAGCTGGAGGGCCGCTGCCATTCCATTTTCTTGCCTCTGGTTATTAAAACATCAAGCTGTCTTCCTACTTAAGCTCAGCTAACTTCAGCCTTCCTCCCTTTGTGTCACACTGAACACCTGCCATTAATACTAATTCTACTCTGGAGAGAAACTCCCTTTCAGATATGCTTGTCTGAAAATAAATTGACATATAAAAGGTCTCTTTTGTTGGGCAGCGCGTGTAAAGCGCTGGGGTAAGAAGCTGATCACTTACAAAAGGAGCCACTGACTCTATAAATGATGTGTGGGGAGGGGGTTATAAATGTTCCATATAGAGGGTGATGCTGTAAATGAGCTGACTGGGGAAGGATTTGCCTGGCTGCAACCTCTGTTTGTTGTTAGGCTTGAAGATTTGAGGTGGTTTGGGGCTAAACCTGTGTTGATGAAGCCACTGCACCTCCTCGGGTGGGTGGCTGCACTCGTAAGGACCCATTTAAACGTAATTATTTTTAGGAAAACTGGGCTTATTAAGAATACCTCTTTGTTTTTTAACACATGGAGCAAAACCAAAGAGCATTGGTGCGGAAACCTTCGATGTAGATGTGTAATGAACTCCAGGAGTCTTGTTTTGCCTGGGACAAAAGTTTGTGTCACTTTTCAATAGGAAACAGTAACAGAACCATGGTTCCAGTGCTTATTCTGTTATACAGAAGCAGTGTGAGACAGCAAGAGGTAAATATGATTGTTTCTAATAGAAAGAATTACTTACTTTGAGTTCTTCATACCCTATGGAGGGAAAATTGAAGGAGGTTCTTTGGGCCAGGCTTTGAAGGGGAAAGACATTGCTTGGAAACCTGCTTCAGTGTTGACAAGTTTGGGTCCGATGAATGTGGATGAAGGTTCAAGTTTCAAGGTGTGGACAGCATCACTGCTGCTTGTTGGGCTTCTGGGTCTTTGAGTGAAAAAATAATTAACTTCATAATGAAGATCAAGTTGAAATATGTTGAGGACTGAAAGGAGAAAAGTGAAATGCACCCACTACCCAAACCTAGATCAGCTGGTGTCACCTCTGGTTTAGCTGCTGTGCTGCTCAGCTCAAATGCTGTCTTGTTTTTAAACAGCAGATGGTGTTAGAAACCTGTAACAGGTAGAACCTCTTCAGTTTTCTGTGTGAGTGCAGAAGTAGCAGCAATTTCATTTCCCATGGGGCGGTTTCTTCACGAGATAACCAGCAGCCAGCCCTCTGCTCAGGTATTTATCAGGAGGAAAAACTTCTGAATCACACATGTTCATACGAGAGAAAGCAATTTGGATTTGACTTATTCTGGTTACAATGAAAGGAACCTGGTAATGCTTTCCATAATCCTCTGTTTAGCAACTCTAAAAGAGAGATGTGGAGGGAGAAATGAGCTGTGTTTGCTGGTGTGCTTCAAAACCCGGCTCTAATCTGCCACAGTCTATTGGTTTCTTGTCTATGATAATGGCACTTTGCATGCTTAAAGTGTTTTATAAACATTTAATTACTGCAGCATTTGACTCCATGCCAGGAATCTCTCATTCATCTGCTTCTTGCAAGGTTTGTGAAAATGATATTCAAATCACAGAATCACAAGAAGGGCTGAGTTCAAACTTCACTTCCAGGAACCTCCGTTAGCGGGGATCCAGGACGTCGCTTCTCTGCGCTGCCACGTTTGCAAAGTGAGTTACTTCTTCAGCCATGGAAATGGTAACGTGGGTTTGAATGCCTGTGGATTTGAGGATTTGTCAGTACCTCAGGACAGGGAGCTGCATTTGAATCATGTTAAGGAAAAGATATGCTAAATTCTCCTCAGCCTGTGCTGTACGAACCTCTAAGGCAGGCGGGGGTTGCAGCTATGTCTAGACTGGAGCCATGTTTGATCCCTGCTCCCTACCGCGTCCTTGGCTGCAGTAAGCAGCAGGAAAATCATGGTTTGTTCAAAGTCTCTTCTTTTCCCACTCAGCAAATTATTTGTAATTTAACATGTGTTCTCCACCCCAACTCCCGGCTCTAGTTCTTAAGAAAGGTAGAGAAATGCAGGTCTATGGAGTAGTTTTACTGCTGTAACCATTGGCACACCCGCAGCCTGGGGTTCAACCACGGGGAAGCCCACAGAAGTTGTTGGGTTTGTGACACTGAGTGGAAGCAGCAACTAAGAGTAAAAAATCTTGTATTGGATTAATAATTTCTATCCAACCATCTGCCTCTTCCACCAGCTCTTTTATGTACAGCAGATTCTTCAAGTGCATACTGAGTGTGCATTTACTTTCCATGAGAACCCCGAGTCGTTGCCTGGCTGCACATGTGTTCTCGGGCATGCACGCAACAGATCACTTCTGGTCATGGCAGCAAACCCAGAGGAGAATATGTTCCTCTATGAGACACGTACGAGCTGACCCTGGTGTACGGAGGAGAAAACTGAGGTCTGCCACTGCTCATGTTTCCAGTTCGTACTGTAATTCCGAAGGCACATTGTGTGTGCCATTGCTGGCAATCAGACCCTTTTTAATAGGACAGCTCCCCAGTTTCAAGCCACCAGCTCACTTGCTCTGTGCTCACTCTCTGTTCTGTGAATTGCAAGCACATGATGAGCAGCCACTTAGGAAGTAAACCAGGAGTCCCTTTTCCTGCTCTGGTTAAAGAAGGGGTAGGGAGCCCTTGTGATGTGCCATTAAAGCTGGCTTTTCTCCTTGTGGCAGAGCAGATTTGATAAGACCCGCCTCCTAGTTCCAGCTGCTGGGTTTGAACGCTCTGATCTGTGCACTGGGTGCGCGTTAATTATGGAGGCAATTCCCATGGATACCAAGAAGAATTGTCTGTACTGGCAAAAATGATCCCAGCTGGGAAAATAGGGAAGGGAAAAAATGTGTTGAAATATTCAGGAAAGAGACTTCAGAAGTTTCTGGGAATGTAAGTGGAACACATTTCTGGTGTCCTTGTCCACCAATGTGCAAATCTTTCTTGGTTTAAAACAAAGATACAGGTTGTTTTCATTCTGGGTTGCAGGAGCTAATCCAGAGTTGCTGCTTTATCAGCACAGCAAAACTGAATTTGCCCCCTTCTTGTTATTCACATCCGCTCGGGATTTTCACCCTTGCTTTTGTACCCCTCAAGCCTCCCCCCGCTCACCTGCACAGCACCACAAGTGTGTGTTGAGAAAGCAGCCAACAATTTCTGTTTCCATAAAGGCAACTCCCTGGGTGAGGCAGGCAGCTCCAGGCGAAGGGCTGGTAATTCTGGTTCCATCCACAGTGCTGGGGCTGCTGTGCAGGACTTGGGTGAGTGACTCCCCTTTATGCTTCATTCTTCTGCAATGTATGAATTTAAATAACTTAGTTCTGGGTAAATTAATATTTGAAGGGTCTGCTCAAGCAAAAAAAGCACTCCCTGGTGAAAGGCGAGGGGAAAATACCTAGTCAAGAGATGTGCAGATATGGAAAATTAAACAAATAGGATTTAAAGTTAGTTTGTAATTGTTCAGCTGCGAGGACTTATGTTCAAACTGCAGGGGAAATCCAGGTAGTTTCATTTAACTGCATAAATAGATGATTTGTGTTTCTTTGGGTTTGTTTAGAGGGGTTTAGGAACATCCCAATCAACTACACAATGGCTGTAACTTGTGTTTCTTTCACTAATTTCTCTCCAGCAGGAGCCCAGTCACTTCTCAAGATGTTGCTAGCTCATATAAGCAGAGAGAAGAAAAGCTGCAGTACTATTAGGTTGGATTTCCATCTCTTTCTCATCCAGGGCACCTGCTCCCCTTTCCCTCCCCTCCTCAGTCTTCCCAGCTGTCTGTCTGTCTCATTTATGTCAATTAGAGATTCAATGCTGCCTGATTTAATTGGCCTGACTTTCCTCTCTAATAGAAGCCCAAGTGAAGGCAGGGCAGGCAGACAGCTCTCCATGGGCTGCCTGCCCAGGGAAGGAGTCTCTCCCTCGCTGTTGGGAGGGCTGGGTCTTGTTTGCAAAGTAGAGCACAATAACCTGCTTGTTACCATCCATGATGGCGAGGTTGGTGACCTCCTAACAGGGATGGGCTGCGGGCATGATGTGATCTGAAAGCTTGGGGGTATTTCTGAGAGGCTCAGGAATCCGTGCAACCAGGCACCCAGCTCGGGTTGCCTTTTACTGTGCTGCAGTGGTCAAGATTTGCCACATTTCCTCCTTCCACGAGGTCAGTAAGCAGCACAGCTTCCACCAACCACAGCCGCAGCGGGCTCATCCTTCCTCTTGAGCCTGAGCCACCCCCAGCACAGCTTAACCATGAGCAAAGCTGACCAAGATCTTGGTTTCACAGGGTTTACACAAGGGTCTGACCCTGTCCACACTTTGGGCAGCAAAGCTGGAAGCAAAGCAGATGCAATCTCTGCCATGCCTCCGCTCCCCCTCCGAGAGCCGGATCCTGGGAAGCAGATCTGACCTACTTCTTCTCCCTGGCTCCTCACTTGCAGCTCCCTGACAAATGACACAGCCCTTCAGCAGCTCACAGCGGAAAAGCGAGTTTCCCAAAAAGCTGCCCCACGGAGGCATCAATGTTAAACAGCAACAGTACCATCTAGTGACTTGGGCTTACAGAGAGCATCGCTTGGAAGGGGGAGAGGAAACCTGTGAAGTAGGGAGGCCAAGCAAGGTCCCAGATTTGCAAATGAGAACCTATCTCTCGGTTCATTTGGATTTAGGAAACAAATGATGCTGACGCTGCAACAATCTTTCTTTTCTTGGGTTCACAGTCCCGTTTTTAGGCTCCTGCCTCGCCGCTGAACCCAGCCCTGACCCACGCTCCCTCTGCTGGTAACGTACTAATTGATTTAATGTGTTCACAGCTTCTCACACACCCACTTGCACGCACAGCAGCAGCTCCGTGCGAACGCCTGAGATGAGATTCAGGGCTGTGGTGAGTTCTCCCTTCCTACCAGTGAAATCCTGAATCAGATGCAGGAAATAAATAAGATACAATTCAATTTACTAAATCAAAATTAGGCCCAAAACTGAACGGAAAGGGCCCGTTTCACACAGCTCTGACATTACACACTCTCCTTCACAGCTGAAGGGAGGAAATCGAATTAGAGCATTTCTTTTTCCATCAAAGGACATTAGTCCTCATACAGGCTCGTTACGCCTCACCATCATTTATTGTGCACTGGAGTTATCCCTGTAAAAATTCCACTTGACTGGAGCTACAACATGTTCTGCATGTAAGAAAAAAATCCCAATATAAGTTTTCTACTAAGAAAGCTATTTTTCTGCTCTGTGTTTTGATGATTTTGTGAAGCTGGCAACTGTTCACAGCTGTTTTTTTGCACCACACATGTGCACCTTGCTTCTTTCCCTGTTATTACATGTACAAAGAGCTTGAGGAGAGGCGATACAAACCCCCAACGCTGCAGAACTTCAATACTAAAAGCCTTTATCAAGCCTAGTAAATGACACCTGGTACCGGCAGGAGAAATTGCTTGGCTCTGTCCCCTCTTTGCTGTCAAGAGTGCAGCACTGCCCTAAGTCCACTCAGCCTCGCTCACGGGCTGGTGACTGCCTGACAATTTTCTGGTCTCAAATGAAACAGAAAACTAAATTAGAAAATTAATTGTTTGCCATGTTTTTCCTTGGGCCCCATCAGCTGCCTCAGGACCTGCAGCCAATCCAGAGCCACTCTCTGCAGTCCCCAGTAGAAGGTGGAGCCCTGCGCTGGGTCCTGCTATCTACCAAGTGTCAGTCATGTTAATTTTAAATTACTTTTGTACAGCTTGGTGTCAAAACGATTAAAGCATGAAAAGGAAAACTGAACTGGAGGGAGGAAAAGGGGAGAGAGAGAGAATGAATAATTTACCTTGCATTTACGAGCAAGGACACTTGGATTTCTTTAACTCCTCAACTCTGAGAAGCCTGAAACTTTTTATTTCATAGAATCATAGAGCTGGTTGGAAGGGATCTTAAAGCTCATTTAGTCCCGATCCCTGCCGTGGGCAGGGACACCTTCCATAGAGCAGCTTGCTCCAAGCCCTGTGTCCAACCTGGCCTTGAGCACTGCAGGGATGGGGCAGCCACAGCTTCTCTGGGCACCCTGTGCCAGCGCTCAGCACCCTCACAGGGAAGAATTTCCGCCTAAGGGCTCATCTCAGTCTCCCCTCAGGCAGGTGAAAGCCATTCCCCTTGGCCTGTCCCTATAGGCCCTTGTCCAAAGCCCTTCTCCAGGTTTCTTGTAGCCACTTTAGGCACTGGGAGCTGCTCTAAGGTCTCCCCAGAGCCTTCTCTTTTTCAGCCTGAACAAGATCTACTGTAACCTGCTTGGGACCATACCTGCGGAGTTGCTCGGGATCCTCCTAGTCTATAGGGAGACAATAACCAGTTGCAGCACACAGCCAGGATTTTATCTGTTTCTTCCCAGGTAAGTCTTCTCTCAACACTATGCTTACTGCTTGTTGCAATCAGCAACACAAAGCTCCCCATCCCCACGCAGACCTTTTCCCCCCTTCCCCAGCACTCCGTTCCCAACCGGGTTTACTCCATCACCCGCACATACTGTGCCATATAACAGAAATGCATCATCACATACAGCCTGAAATGTGCAAGACTGAGAGTTGTCAGGTTGCAGCGTAACATCCCTGTAGCTCTCTGCGTCTTGTTCACACAACCAACCCACATGCACTGGGGAAATTTGGGGGTTGGGACACAGGCTGCTTTTATCTCTCTTCTTAACTTCAACGACAGCTTCTTTCTCTTTCCAGCTACTGAATGGTATTATCAGTGGTCTTTGAAATCTCATTCTAAACCTCTTGAGGTCAGAAGAACAGCAAAAGGATTTGTAAGAGGGCAACTCAACAGCACCAGAGAATGTAAAACAAGTCTAGCCACTTCTGTTGATGTTTATTGTGTCTTCAGCTCATACAGGAGAGCTCCTCCTCTCATTAAGAAAAACGGTATAAATATTTTGAGTTATTTTATCTGAGGGACTACAGATTGAAGTGAGGTGGTTTCAATGGATGATCACCACTAGGGTGACAGAGCTGTCTGGGAAATACTCACGTGTGATGTATCCTACAGGGTGTGTGTGGGCTTGAATTAATTTGTCAAATTTGAGCAAACAAAACAATTCCACTAATGGTTGTTTTCTGGAAAATGAGTTTGTGCTGTCTTGGCAATTCCTGTTCTGTCTTGTGCTGTCTTCCCACTACCTCTCCTTGGCAGCCATGGAGATGAGACACCTGTATCTTCTCCCTGCATTTGACTTCTTTGGCCTTAGGACTAACACAGCCTTGCCAGGACTCAAACAGGTCGTGCGACGGGTTCAAAAGCATGCTTGAAATCTGCTCCAAAAGGACTTGCCTGACTTCTCTAACGTGTTTGCTTTGGCTCGGTCACTTCCACCTCCACTCATTCTCGTGGCTTGTAGTTCCCGTGACATACAGCATAGTCTCCGGTGAAGTGGGGAAGGTGAGCATCAGCACCTCGACAGTGGTTTCTTTGGACAAATAATGCTATCCTCTCCTTACTCCCCCATGTTCCTGCTGCCTGCTCTTGGAGCAGGTAAATGGTGCAGGTTTGCATAGAGCAGGGGCATCACATGGGCTTTCACTGAAGCATGCAGGCATGGAAAAGTTTCATTAACAGCGGGATTCCCTTCATGCAACATTTCCTCAGCTGCTGTGTCACAAATTCAGCATTTAACGGACTTCTTTTTCCCTTCCCCATTCAGGAAACGCCTGTAAACTTCACTCATCCTCCTCAGCAGCCAAGCAGGAGGCTCTGGAGATGAAGAGTGGAGCCTCTTGCAGTGTGTTTCAGTAACATCACTTCAGACATGCCATGTGGGAGTACAGAGTACCAAGTACTCTGGTCTGATACCCACAGCTCTCCCTGTTTAATATGTGCTTAGTACTACACCAGCAGCTATATAAAAGTAACACCTTTTTGACTGGATTCTGCTTGTCTGGATTCAGAGTGATCTCTGCTCACTTGAGCCACTTGAGAAATAAACCCCATTGTCAGCTGGAACATTAAAAATACAGTGTAGCTACTCTCCAGGATCTAGTAGTTACTTAAAAAGAAGCACAAATCTCTACCAGATTATCTTTCTTTCCCCTAACCAAGCAGGACTGCCCTTCTACCCAGCGCTGGGGACCTGACAGAACAGCAGGAGAGGGATTTGTACTGGATCTATTATCAACAAGGCTGTTAAATCACTTCCAACTACAAAATGTTTCCCTATCAGTTATGAAAGGGTTTCAAATTCTGAACTGCCTGCTGGCCAAGCAGTTCACATCACAAACTGAACACAATTCAGAAGCCAGAATGGTTCATTTATACTTAATCACAGAACCTGGAACTTCAAACATGTATGTAACCTCCTACACGGATCCCTATGCTGGGCAGCGGGAGCTCATCCCAGTTCTCAGGACTCACTAAAGCCCCTCAAGTGGTTAATATCAAAGTGGTCAATAGTGGAGTGCTTGCCATAAAAACAAGAGGACAAACAATAACTTGCTCACACAAGAGCACGCTAAAAGCACATTTAGGAATAAACCAATTTTCCTCAATTAAGAGTTCACAAAATCAGGGAACTGGGGGCTTTTTTTAATCTATTTCTCTCTAACACTTGCATTTCCTGCAGTTGGAGAAGAAGAATTTGAGTTCAGTTTAATGTGCTGGGGTGGGGTTTTGAGGCTTTTGATAATCCTCCCATGATAATTTAAACTATCAACCAGGAAACATAAAGCTTTTCAGTGCAGACGATTGAATCAGCTCTTTGTTGGATGACACTTTATCCCCTTAAAGTACCCAGGATGATTTATTCCTATAGGACATGTAGACAAAGTGACGTTTTCCTATCTCCTGCTATCTAAACACGAGATTGCAATTACTCCAACACAACTGGCATTAGGATGCGGCATGCTATGGGCTTTGCAATGGTGACTGTTTATTAGCCTTCCCCAGGATCTGCCTTTTTTTTACTGAGGAGGAAAGAAAAGGATCTGGAAACAATCCATTCTCAGGCCAAGGTTTTTGCAGTTGTTGTTTTGAATTTGCTGACCTGCTCCAAGGAAATCCTGCATAAATCCATGGATCTGCTGATGAGTAACAGCAGAGCTTTAGTGGTTTAGTATTTTGATGGTAGAAGGGATGCAGCACAGGCCTGACAGAATAAATACATGTATTTACCAGACACTGGTTGGAGTACAAAGAAAAACTGCAACAAAGACAGCAATGAACTAAAAGGTATTAGAAGGGAACTGAGGCCTAAACCAGAGCCCAGATCATCTTTAACTGAGTGGTGCTGGAGGGGTGTGAAGCCAGGAGGTGTTTCTTAGTCCTCAAGAGCTGAAGGCTGTTCTTTCCATGGACCAAAGTATAGAATTTAGAGCTAAAACCAAGATCAGGAAGTGAGGACAGCCTTCACCTTCACTTTACATATGGATTTTAGGTTTGTAAATGGAGCCATGTACAGATTTAGGAATGGTGTTAAGGAAATGGAGGCATATGGAAAGTGCTGGGCACCTAGAATCAGGGAATATCTATGGACGTGTTTGGTCGCTAACAGGATTTACGAGTACCTACTCGCTATAACGAATCTTTCTCTTCCACATAATTTCATTACATCCTGTCTGCTTTTCCTGAGCTGCCCCAGCATCCAAACTCATGGATTCAGCAGAGGAAGGGAGTTCTTCGTGCCAGAGTTGCTTTGCACCAGCAGAAAGGAACCACAACTCCGTGTTCAAAGGGTGATAAACCTTGGGAATGGGGGGGGGGGGGAGATGAGCTTGTGCCAAGCACCAGGCGAGGGGAGGCAGAGGAAGCCAGGTCTGAAAGGAAAGCAGGATCACTAATGCCCGTTTCTAATGAAGCACACGGTTATTCACTGATGCTGCGTGTCCTTGTTTGTGTATCATGGACGGCTTGCTTTCTCCTCCTGCTACTGACACCCCATTTTTGCCATCGCATTAAATAACACAAGCACTCAAATGCAAAGCCCCAAAAGCCCGCTCACCCTTGAGACGGGCGTCTTGGCCCCCTGAGAAAGCCTGCTTGGGGTGAGGGAAGCAAACCGTATCCCCACCGGGGACAGAGGATTACCTATTGCCTCCAAAGCAAGGCACGGCACAGGCCGGCCCCGTTCCCCCGTTTCTTCACCCACAGCAGCCGTTTCCGCGCCCCGGCCCCGCGGCAGGCAGAGGGCAGCAAAGGGAGCGCTTTACTTTTCCTCTTTCCTTTTTTGACTTATTTTTTTTTTTGTTCTCAGCCCTTTGCAGCCGGAGCTTCTCAGCCCCGATCGTGCCCAATGCTTACGGACCAGCCTGGACAGCCCTCACCTACCACCACCCCCCAACCCACGCTGGAGAAGCCGTGTTCCCCAGCTCCAGGAAACACGAAATGGAAGGGGCTGTTTCCGGGGGGGAGGGCTGCGCCCTGCCCTCGCCCCACAACCGGCCAGGTTGACCCCTCACTGACAAGGCCCTGACGAAAGACTTTTTGCCCCTCTCCACCCCGTCATGTCTTCCCACTCCCCATCCCTGTCTTTAGGGTACTGAGGGGCTGTGGATGGGAACGGGATGCCCATGCCCCATAACCGGACTGGGATCTTCGGATCTTTCTCTCCAGTCCCCGTCCTCCCCCCCCCGCTCCTAAGCGGGAGTTTCCAGGAAGCGCTGAGAGGAGCCGCATCACCGCGCAGCCTCTCACACAGCGAGCTCCTTCCGCCGAGGCCGTGGCAGGAACGCCAAGTAGTCCCAACTGCCTCTCCTCCCTCTCTCAGCAAAACGCTCAGTCTCTCTTTCCCTTAACGGGACATCGCTACAGAAACGGGAAGAGAACCATTTCCCTCCCCCGCCCTACAGCCTTAACTGAGATAAACGAGGAGGAAGCGATGTTGGGAGTGGGGGAGGGGAGGAGGTGAAAAAACCCAAGCGCCGGCTCTGGCGGAGGGATCCGGAGGAGCGGAGGAGTGAGGAGGCTCAGGGAACGCTGCGCGGAGGGGGTGGGGGGTGAGCGGGAAAACGCGGCGCGGAGCCGGGAACTGCGCCCCCTCCCCCGCTGCGGGCTCGGGCGGGAGCGGCCGAATTGGGGCAAACTTCGCCCCGCGGTGGGGAGCGGGACCGGGGCCGAGCTCCGCCGCCGTCCCCCGTCAGATGAACGCCCTGGGAGCGGCCTCCAACCCCCGCATGGTCGGTTTCCACACGGGTTTTCCACACGGGTTTTCCACCCGCTCTGCGCGGGCCCCGCGCTCCTGTCAGCGCACCTGAGCCCTCCCGCCCGGCCTCGCCGCTCTTCTGTGCTCTGCAGATAAGGAGCCGGGCTCACCCCGCCCCACCGGGCACCCCCGGGGCAGGTCGCAGGCTCCAAAGGGATGAGCAGAGCTCCGGGCTGCACTATGGCAGCGCCACGTTTAGGGGAAGTTTGCCTCAGGGCTTCCCCTCTCCTCCCCCCCCGCGGGTGTTCGACTCGCACAGGACCCCCCTCAAAACCCTAAAGCTGTCCCTAAACGAGAGCTTCACATCCTCCCGTTAACCCTGCGGGGGGAGCGGGGCAAGGAGTTGTGATCTAAGGCCTGATCCCCTCCCCCTATCCCAGTTACAGAGGCTTCGTGTCCTCCTATTAACCCTGTGGAGAGAGGACAAAAGCTAAACTATGATCCTGCCCTGCTTCCCCCATCCCGTTCCCAGCTACATGAGCTTCACATCCTCCTGCTAACGCTGAAAAGGAGAGGAGAACAAGAGCTAGGGCTGATTGTAAGGCCTGAGCTCTGCTTCTCCCCACCCCCTCTGCCAGCCCCATCCCCCACTGCAGCTCCCATAGACTTCCATCCCTCCCATTAACGCTGAAAGGGGAGGACAGGAGCTCTGATGGGTTTTTCTCAGGCTTACTCTGTTCTCCCTCCGCGCTACCAACCAATACCAGCTCCACAGCCCTGCATAAGTGCAAGGCATGCAGCTGGCTCTGCAAGCGCAGCGCCTGAATGCCCCCTTTACCCGCAGCTCCACAGCCCTGCAAGGGAGGGAAAAAAACCCTCCCGTTTTGCTTATTCATTATAAGCGGTTGGTAGTGTGCTTTTTAAAACGTGTGATCTCTTGTTTTAGAAGCATCTGTGCTCTCAGGTTTTGTCTTCTGTCGTCTTGAATATAGCTCTTCATAATAATGTTCTTGAAGTGCTCCGTTTTTGCCCTTAAAGTTGTATTTCATTAGCTCTTCTAGATCAGTGAAGGTCACTTTAACCCTTTCCACAGAAAAATCGGCAGTCACTTTAGAAAAAGGTTGCCTTTTTCTTTACTGATTATAATAATATTTAGAGGGTTTTTTCCAGACCAGCTCTGATGCATGCTGAAAGAAGCGTGTGCTTCAGCACTGATGAAAGTCATGTATGAGTTAATGAGAAGCTTGCAGAGTATGTGAAGCAAGAGAAAATCTTTAACCAGCTCTGCTGTTCCTTTTACATACCACAAACTTGTGAGCTGTAACCAGAAGGTGGATTGAATATGTGTGAAATGCTGCAGTAGGAGACTCTTGAATTGTATCACAGGTGGATGCTTGCTCAGTGTATTATCATTTCCAAAATACCTTAAAGTTGGGTGGGCTTGGGGGTGGTTTTTCAGGTGTTTGAAGGCTTTATACTTCAAAGGAGGTTGAAATCCTTGGATGAAAGATGCTGCAAGCCTAAAAAGTGTTATTTTCTGAGTGCTTTTTTGATTTAATTCTAAACAATCTCTTGCTCCCCTCCCCAATGCCAACTGCTTCCTGGGTTAATAGACTGGTAACACATAAGAGACTCTCAGGTACTGGAGGAACGTTCACAGTAGTGACAACATTCTAGTTGTGGGACTTCTAATTTAAGAAGCATATTGTCATAAGGAATAAGATCAAGGCTGAATACTGCTTGCTTTTAGGTCCAAATATAAAACACACTTTGGAAGGAGTCCCCAGTGAACACTGAGAGTAATTAAGTAGAAATAAAACCTTTCCCTTCAGCCCCCCACTTCCCCCGTTAGCACAGGCAAGTAAGTGCAACACTGTTTTCATGCCACCATTTTCATGATGTGTCCTGGTATTTCTTCATTTTGTATTGCATCTGAAACCCTCAAGTGACTTATAATTTCTGTCATTTGGGGGTATTTCTAGACCATACTTTTAAAGAAGGCATCTCTCAGCATCCCAACAGGAGCTGTTGAGCAGTCGGTCTTGTGGAAAGGACTGAGCTGCTCACAGCCTTGCCTTTCCAAACACCTTTTTTTTTTTTCCCATGCAATTTTCATATTTAATCATTGAATTTCCTTTTTTTCCTTACATTGAGTAAATATTTATTAGTACCAGTTGGGATTTTGTTTTCATCTTTTTCAAAGAAGAGAGCTTTGTCACTGAGACAATTACTTCACATTGAGGAGATGACATAAAAAAGGAGTGAAGGAGAGTTGTCTTGTGCTGGAAACATCAGTGCCGTTTTTGGAAAACAATACTATAGGAAATGGAAATGAAAAATACATTTTCTGCTGATGGGAACCTGAAATGAGGCTAAAAGAGGATTTGATGTCTCAGAAAAGCAATCATTACAAGGGGGAAAGCGGGACTTTAGCATCCATTTGTACAAGTTCTCTGCCTGAATATCCTTTTGGGGAACTGAAATTTGGCTCCGGTCTGGTTCTGAACATCTGTTGAATGGAATTTTAAAAAGGCGCAGATTATAATCATAGTTTCTGTTGACTGTTAAGGATGATAAAATAAAAGAAATGGATGTGCAAGTATGTTGGGGGTGTTTTGGTTTGGTTTTGAAATAATGAGCTGCGTGAATGTTCAAAGCTCTGCACTACCGATTACCTGGTTGTAGATGTGTTTTCCATACAAAATACTCCTCTACTCCTTTCTGGAGCTCTTTCATTCCCTTTGAGTACTTCCTTAGCAAGCTTTCAAGTTTTAGTTTTTCCTAACAGGAGACTCTTGGATTTTGGTGTTTCTGACCATTTTTGCACAAAGAATACGATGTATTTGAGGGGAAGTCTTGATGATTGTTGGGTATTCCCAGAACTGGGGCCATTTGCTTAGATTCACATCCTGCCCACCTGTCCTCTGCTGGGTTTCTGTAAATGCAATCACTTTGTGTCCACTCTCTCTGGGTAGTGCTACTTCAGCATCTCTTTCTGCAGTGTCTGTGACCTCCTGTTATTCGAGGAGATCTGCACTGTAATTTTCCTTCCTATTTTTTTGCCCATTTTTTTTGCAGGCTGATGCTTTTGCTGTTGTTTTATATTCCAAGCAAGGATCCTTGTGAATGCTTCAGCTCCAAATTTAGGTCATCTCCAGTGGAAGAAGGAAGACCTAAAAAGTAAAAATAAGATTTCAACGTGCCTTTAAAAGTGACAACTGTTTTGTGAAAAAAAAAGGTACAAACTCATTGTATCTTGTGGCTGATGGACTGGGAGGAATGGAAGGTGCCTTTTTTGGTTGAAAATTAAAGCCAAGTATCTTCATGTTAATGTAGCTTCTTTCCTGTGTGCTTCCCAGGTCCTTTTCATTTTCACACCTGCTTTGAGCTTTAATCACTCAAATTATTCATAGACTTGGCCTGGAAAAAGAAGAGAGTGACCTCTTCCCATCTGGAGTAGATGGATTTACCATCAATAATTGTAAATGGACTTGGATGACTTGGTAATGGGTTTTACGCTCGAAATTCTTAATTCTGTGATTTCATTGAATTTTAAGACTTCTGCATATTATCTTTTCCAAACTGATAAGTTACAACACAGAGATTTATTTCTTGCAGATTATCTCCTAGGACTGGGCTCCCATTTGCAATGAGCTGATGATCCCTTCAAGAACTGCTGAGTCATCAAAGAACACGTGTCTTCCACAGGACCAGGCCTGTAAGTTGCAGTTGTCTTCTGTAATTGCATACAATGTCTTTCATGACAGAGAACCTTGAGACAATTTCTGAACTTAACAGCCACAAAAGCAGTGCCTGTTGAGGGTTATGCAGTTGCATTGATTCTGATTTAGCAGCCTCTCAGCCTGATGGTATCTCAGGGCACGTAGAGCCAACTGCTTCTCAGTTCCTGTGTGTTGCCGGAAGCAGCCAGCTGGAATTGATAGATATCTGTTGCCAGGAACTCTGGCTTTTGTAGTACTTTAGTGGCTTAAATTGCTAAGAAACTTGCGAACCTGTTTTGTTTGGGTTTTGCTCTTCCTAGCCAGCCATCTGCAGTTTTATATATATTAAATGTGGTAAGCTTCTTCTGGCTTAGATGTATAATAAATACCTTAGTAAATGCAGTTAAGTCCAGTTTCCTCTATTACCTCAGAAGAGATTTCTTTCTTATCTGAATTGGCCCTCCATTCAGGAGGAGAGAAGCCTTGCATAGCTGGAGTTCACCTCATAAATCACCCAGGCAAATGGAGCTCATGGCAGAAGAAGATACAAAATGAGACTCATTGTGATTTAGACTCAATGAACTTTGTGGTGTTCTGCTGTGGAAATGCACTTGGCATGAGGCAAGAGGAGGCACCAAATGCACCTTCATGATGGAGGGACTTCCATAGGCTCAGCAATCCTGTGGTGTTATTTAATAGCTGCTCCATATTCCTTTAAGTGTCTTTTGCAAACAGTGCTGCCATCTTCTCACTGTTACGCTTCCTCTGATGCTCAGAATGCGATGATGTTTTCAGTAGCTGCAGACAGGTTCTTGGGCACTTCAGTGTCTTCTCGACTTTCTCTCCGCTCACAGTTTGTTACTTCCTGGCACTGATGTGCTGGTCCTTGCAGCTGCATGGAAGGGCCCCTTTACAAGTCAGTGGCTCTTGGTTTTATTAACCCAAGTTTAACCTTTAGTGATTAGTAAAGAGTTAAAATCTGTGGCCCAGCCATTGTTCTTGGCAATTCCTAAGACTTGTCAACCAAACTGCCCCCTTGCCATCCCCATTTCAGTGGCCTGCTCATCTCATCTGGTGGTTCTGTTGGAGATGGATCCATGTAAAGATATCTTTAAGATGGTGATGGTTTTGGTGCAAAGAAAGAACGTGCTCTTCAGCTTCAGAATGTGCACTTCTGTAACACATGTCACTAGTTTCTCCTTCCCGTTTCCCATATTTGGTAGAATATTCATTGGTATTAACTCTAATGACTTCACTAAGGGCCTGTCACTGGCTGGAACAAATCCTGCAGGAAAAGAGGAAGCAACTGCTTTTTCTCCTAATTTTTAACAAGTATTTGAAACATAAATGTTCAGAATAGTTACTAGTTTCCATACATACAACTGAACTGCATTGTCTGTGTAATCACAACAGCTCGTGTGGCTTTGGAGGGCAGGCCCTGGACCAAATGATGTTCATGTACAGGCTGCATCTCTTCCTGATCCCATCACAGCACTGTGGCTGTTCTGATGATGAGAACTCTTCTAAGCTTTGTTTGGTCTTCTGCCTAATTTCAACAGTTCATCTTGTCTTTATTCAATACAAGGTTATTTTCTACTTTTACCTCTTTTATAATGTCTTCATTACCTATTGATTACAATTCTGAAATAGTTGGGGGCTCAGGGGGTTCTTTTTTTTGATTCAAATAGTGTTTTGATGAATCCATTTGTTGGCACCTGCAAACCCTGTCCTTGTTTTCTCCACTCTTTTCATCTTTACTTTAAGGACCCTTCACAGCAATCTCAACTCCCCTCATTATGATGGGTCTTCCCTTCAACTAGATGGGAGCTTCCTGTTGGTGTTTTGTCATTTCTGAGTAAGAAAGGTTTGGTATCTTGCAGCTCAGTTGTTGCTTTGTCTCCTCAACTCTCCCAGGGGTCTTGCACACGCTTTCAGTTCTGCCTTACATTTTGATTTTGTGAGGTTCCCTGCTATTTACATTTCCTCACATATATCCTCCTCGTACCATCTGCTACCTTATGTCTTGCTCATCTCTGAAACTGAGTGACCGTATTTCATGCGATGCTGTTCCACATTATTTTCTTAATATTTAATTAAAAGCTTCTGAAAGAACAAAACAAATCAGAATTCACCCTGTGTAGACACTTCCACTGATGTTAAGGTGAATAAGGACCTTCAAATGCCTTGACACAAATGAATTTGTAACTAACATTTTGTATGTTGTTCATCCAAAAGGTGTCTTACCAAATCAATGAGGAGAGTTTCATTACTGATAAAGCTAAATTAAAGAATGCTGTCTTCTCTACAAACTCCTTTTCTTTGGAATTCATCTGTTCCACTCAGTAGTATTTACATTTGAGTGAGTGTGTGGCTATGCCTTGTTAGATAAAAGCTGCAGCACTAACACTGTTTCACTGAACTTAGCTCCTGACCTACCTTCTGAGGCCATGTCTACAAAGGGAAGATACATCAATCTGGTTTGTTTGATCTAATTACATCTCTTTAACTATATTGAGCACAAGCAGCTAACCCCACTTTGTTATGCTGATTTAAGGTATTTTCAATGTTAATCGGGTGCACAGTGCTTTCTTGTATCAATTTACCTCTCAACATATTCTGTGCAGTTATCTCACGGAGTGCTGTTCTGCTACTCAGCTCTGTGGAGGGGTTTTCACAGTGTGTTGACAGGGAATTCTCGGGAATTGGAGGATTCTGTAGATTGTCCTGACAAATGATTATTCCTTTTCTCCTGGAATCCGTGGATTTTTTTGCTTATGCAACTTCTTTTTCAAAATGCTGCAAGGTTGCATGAAGAAAAAACTGCTAAATCCATTACAGTGCATATTCCTGTGAGGGAGCACAGGTGGAAAGGTTTAGTTGTGTGCCTTGTAGGGCTTTTGCTGCTTTGATAGCAGAAGAAACACATAAACAGGAAGATGTAATCAACCTGCTACCTCAGTACAGGATCTCTCTGAGCAGTTTGCTCACTGGTGTACTGTTTCTGGGTATAGTCAGCTAGCAGGGTCTGATAGCACGGGGTACTGGTGCAGTACTGGGATGGCCACCAGTGGCAGACAAACATCAGGGTGACATTGTGTTCCTAGAAACCTGTGTGGAGGCATAATACAAATCAAAGTCTCTTCTTAACAGGCAGGAGCCCATTGCCCTCTGTGGGAGAGCAGTGTTTCTGAAAATGAGCCAGTTTTATGTCAGGCATGTTGTCATGGGATTTTATGTTATTTTTTATGCATGTATCTGGAGAAGGTGCTGATCTTCTGTGTCATAAAGCTTGGCAATGCGTAAGAAATCACCTAGAGTTTTTCCCAGACACTGTCTGTGAATCAAATAAGGGTTAGGGGGGTTCAGGGACTAAACATGGTCTGTTGAGCCCCAAGAAAGAATTTATGAACACAGAGAACAACTTCTTAATGGTTGTACACAGCCTTGCTCATCAGAGAAAGCGATATACCATTGCATGGGTGTAGAATGGTTATTACCAAACTTCTTCAGAACAAACTCATTAGAACCTGAGCTTGCCCTGATTTGTACAACATTTGTAAGATGCAGGGAAAGACACTGAAAGGTGGCTGGGAGCAAGGAGTGGAGGCACGTTCAATGTTATGGATGTGCAGTGTAAAACCAGCCATTTTATACGGAAAATGCAGTTGGATGAACAAGAGGTAATGGAACGAATTAATCAAAGGAACAGGGTCTGTATTAACACTTACTGCAGGTGATGTTGTGCCTCTGTGGGCTGAGATGAAGCTTTCCAACAAAAGTGTATCTAAAGATTTTCAGTTAGCGAGATAAAATTAATAAACCAAGAAACTTTGAATCTGAAATGCCTTGCAAACTTTAAACTCAGAGCACATAGGGATTATTTGCGTATGTGATGCACTTATGCAGCCCCTCATCTCCTCTGGAGCTGGCAGTTGCAGGAAAGTCCTCAAGTCACTTACTGAAATGGTGGCCTGAGATGGTGGCCCAGAATGGACAGTGGACCTGAGTGGCATTGTCTTCATCTAAAAGTCCACTTTTGTAATTGAAGTATTCCCTTCTCACCACTATTCTTCTTCCTGTATTTGGCATAATAATAGATGTATCTGCCAGAAAGACATCAGGAGATCTGTAGATCCCATGCTGACTGTAAGACAGGAGGGAGATCCTTCTCTGTATCCCATAGGGATGTTTGTGTATCCTCTCCTTCACCAAATCTGAAGTGCAGGGCATTCCGCAACTTCCCATAGTGATGTTTTAATTGTTTAAACATCGCTTTTGTTACTTTATCAAATCTTGAATTAAGTCTGTTCCTACTCTACTTTCAGTGGGCCTGAACATTTGATTGCTGACCTTTACTGTAACAAAATGGACTATAGGTATTTTGGCCCTTCTCATCTATCACGTGCACTCTCCTTTTTCTTCTTTGCATGAAGCAAATCCAGTATTTCACTTTGTTCTTGGGAGGTAGATTTCCTCCCAGCTTCTTTGTTGCTCTTTTTGTGCTCTTTGCAGTTTTTTTGGGCCTGGTTTTATTTTTTTATGCAGCACCTGAAAATGGATCTGATACTCTAGCTGAGGATTTACCCACACTGAGCTGAGCAAGATAATAGTCATGGGTGTATGTAAAGTAGTAAATATGTCTGTATAATAGACACAGTTGCTAGAGGTGAACTGAACCAAAGTTAAAGCTGAAAAGCATTTGAAGAAAGAAAAAAATGACAACAGAAAAGTTCAGGATTCTGGTTTTGTTCAAAACATTGATGACATGAAAATACTGTTTATGGATGTGAGGTGTCCTCTTGGTCTTTCATGCGGTTATCAGAGCACTGATGAGAGAGAAAAGAAAGGGGGAAAAGAAAGAAAAAGAAGGAAGGAAAAAAAGCCAAAATGGAAGATGCTGAATTTTCAGCTCCATGTCCCTGCCTGTTATTGCTTATAGGAGGAGGAAGCAGATACAAGGCAGGAGTGTTTGACAGCATGGAAAGCCATGTGTTTGAAATCACAAAAAAAAAACATCTCCAGTGGTCAAACAGTTAAGACTAGAAGACCCCAAGAAGGGTAGCCGTGGGTGGTTTGCTCAAGGGCATTGCTGGAGCAGGTATGTGTTGTCTGGAGAAATTAAGAGATTAGAGATGGAAAGAGACGGGCGATACATATTCCTATTGATGTTATTTATGATGGAAACAAAAAGCCCTTAGTAAAAACTAGAAATGCCTCCTGCGGTAGTGCAATGCTTTGGCTTTTTGGAAAGCTTTACCCTTAGAGAAGCTTTTTCTTTCATCAGTTCCCTGCAGAACCAGAGGAGCATCTCACTGCTGAGGTTGACTACAAGGATTGCTGTTTAGTTCTCCCTCCAAGCACTGTGTGATGGGAGGATTTGCTGAGCTTGTGTGTACTCCAGGGCCAGGTCAGGCTGTGTATTATTCACTCTCTTTATTTCACGCTCTTTATGTTCTTGTGACCCAGATGGATTTAAGAGGGATCTCAGCAATATGTTCAGTTTTCTTGTGTTTGTTTCTCACACTTTTGCCTATCTGAATCCAGTTCTCTGCACCATGATGCAGTCTCTAATTAGAATTGAAACCATACAAACTGCCTCCTCAAACTCTTGTCTCGTTCCATGAATGGTTTGTTTTCTGATTCTTCTTTTATCCTTGTTATTTGATGTTTGCTTACATACTTTATTGCATATAATTCAAGTGCTGCAGTAAATACAGAATTACTAATGGTAATGGATTTTCATTATGCTTTTCATTATAGCATCTGAATACTTTTTAACCACCATAAATACATCTTCACAACATTGCAAAGAGATTTTCCTCTCATTTCACTGATGCGAAACTGTCAAAGTTCTCCACTGTGTCTGTCTGTTCCACAGTGACAATAAACAGATTCCTAACTTGCCCCAGTAAACTTCATTCATCATGCATGAGGCTACAGGTGAGCTTTGGGAGGCAGCTGCTGGTGCTGCTTATCCCCCTAACACTGCACTTGAGGAGCCTCCACTATCTGCCTCACATCAGACTTTCGATCACACCTCTTTTTGGCCACAAAGACATCAGGCTCCAGCATAAAACCAGCCCCTGGTAGCCCCACCAGAAGGATCTTTTAAAATCTATTTTTTCTGATAATAAGACATTCTGTTCTATCATCTTCAATGTCCTCAGGCCTTTCTTTGGTGCTAACATAACCCTTTAGTTTAAATACCTGTGTTCAAGCCATAATCTGTGTGTGCAAACTAACCCTATCCAATCTCAGCCTTTCTCTTGTTGGAGTGGTACGGTTTAAGCATGAAAGAAAACTTTAGTCTTTCCTCATGATAGATTCTTTGCTCTTAAAACCATTTTTGGAAGCCTCTTCTATACCTATTCTAGTTTTCATTCTTGAATATAAACTGTACCCAAGATTCTGCAAGAGAGCTGCTGCTGGACCATCTGGATGTGCCTCACCTGGTCTTTTATTTGTCATCTTCATTTTTGCCATGTTTAGTCATTTCCATGACTAAATCATGCTTCTGAGTTTCATCCTTCTCTGTTAACTGTGATGAGTTCCCAGTTTTCAAGGATTTTGGCTGTTAGTCCCTGTGTGAACAGCCTTGTGATTTGCATTAATCTTATTACTGCATTCCACCAGTCTATTCCTCAGGATTTCTGTGCTGTTCCAGAACCTCTTCCAATTCTTCATTTAGGATATTCCAGTCTTCTGTACTGATGCTTTTTGATGTTGTCAGTTATGAGCTATAGGAACTCTTCTTTCAATTCCTTGTGCTTATGTCACTTAAAAGCAGTAAACAGCATTAGTTCTGAGACTGATGCTGGAGGAGCTTGAAAGCTCTCACTTTCAGCCCAAAGTACCCATTCCAACCCAGCTCAGCATGGGGGGGTTCAGTCATTCTTTTACCCACAAAACTTTTCTTGTGCTAATCTTCATATTTTCCAGGTTAACTTTTATTTTCCCATGTGGCACCAGATCAGATGCTTTGCTGAATTTTAGATGGGTGACATCAACTGTGTTTTCCTTTACCAAGAAAACTTGGCTTCCTTATCAAAGCAAGACATCAGATTTGTCTGGCATGATTGATTTTGTTAAACCTATGTTGAATTTTATCTCTTTATTTTCCTCCACATCTCTTCCCCTTCCAGGGAAAAAATAACTCCTGTTTTACATCTCACTGAGGTCAGGCTTGTTAGTCTCTGATTGTCTGGACATCACTTTCCAAATCTCTGGCTTGCTTTTGGAGGGTTTTTTTTTGCTTTCTCCCCATGACAGGATGTCAATTTTAGATTATTTTGTACCCCTGGAGGTAGTAGGAGAAAAAAAAAATCACTCATTTGTATCGAAACTTAAATGCTGTTTGGTTTGGCTTTTGTTTGTTGGTGGGGAGTTTGTGTTTTTAAAGGGAGATGCTGTATCATAGCTATGGATTTTTTTCCTGTGAAAAAGTAATGAATTTTGAAGCATTATGAAGTCCTTTCAAAAAAAAAAAAAAAAGAGTAATGAAAAGTCTCTTAACCAATGATAGGACAAGGGGTGATGGGTTTAAACTAAAACAGGGGAAGTTCAGGTTAGATACAAGGCAGAAGCTCTTCTCTGTGAGGGTGCTGAGGTGCTGGCATGGGGTGCCCAGAGAAGCTGTGGCTGCCCCAACTCTGGCAGTGTTCAAGGCCAGGTTGGACACGGGCTTGGAGCACACTGCTCTAGTGGAAGGTGTCCCTGCCCGTGGCGGGGGTTTGGAACTGGATGAGCTTTAAGGTCCCTTCCAACACTAACTATGATTCCATGAATCTTTCTGAGCATATTGGGCTCAGGTACCTGATTATGAGGACAGTAATGTGAGCACCTTGGTTTTGGTGGGGATTTTGTTGTTTTGGGTGGTTTTGTTTGTTGTTTGTTTTTTTTTTTTTGTTTTTTTTTTTTTTGCCAGATATAATCAATATTTTTATAAATATTTGAAAACTATCTTTCTTTTTTGATTCCTCAGCATGTCTGGAGCTCAGGCTTCTGGTTTATTTCTGACCAATGCCTTTGTCTTGCTGAAAGCACACGATACTATCAGCCTTTATAAAGAAGTAATATTGCATAGGTTTGATTGTTGCAATTATTGTATTAAATATTTGACCAGTTCCTTTGTACATCTGAAATGAGGGAACATTACTAACTGTTCTCCCCATACCATGAATAGTTCATAGTTTGTATGTTCTTTCTCTGTATTGCGTCAACAACATCTCTGAAGATCCAGTTTTGTGAGGGATTTTCAAAGCCCATCAGCAGATCCGAGCCCCAGGAAACTTCAGCTATTGCAGAATTTTGCCTTCAATATGAATGAATTTGCCAAATGGAGGTATTTTACATAGAAGCATGCATTCAGCTGACTTCCCTGGAGATGGATCCTGGTTCGAGCTGAGCTCCCCATACTGATGAACTGGTGTCTTTTACAAACCAAAACCTCTTTATCCCACTTCAGAAGTAGATTTTTCCCCCTTTGTTTTCTCTGATGTGCACATCTTCCTTTTCTTGAGCTGGGATGAGTATCCTGGGTGGATCCTGCACAGTGCTGAGCACATGATTTAAGTTTAAGGGAGTATATGCTTAGAATCACCGGTACTGCCGATGTTTAAAATTACCCATGGGCTTAAGTACTCCGGTGGCCTGAAGCCAGTGGCTTTTGCATCTCCCAGGACTGAGCCCTGAGGAGACTACAGTGAGCGGCTGCAGCTGAACTTCCCTTTCCCATTTTAAACAGAAGGTTTAAAGCCCAAATTCCAACAGCTGTTTAATTAAAACTACTTATTTTAGATGTGAGGAATGAAATAGGCACACTCCGCATGCCTGGCTTCACTCCTCTCCAGCTCTCAGTGCAGGGCTTGCAGTTTTCAGTGGTGCTCCGTTCCTCCTGTATCCTCTTCCATCTTTTCCATCTGCTTCATTCTGTTTGGAAAATGGCAATGTAGAATGTGTTTGGTGTAACCTTAATCCTGACCAGCATCTGGGCTCCGTTTAAAAAAAAAAAAGCAGCATTTACTGCAGGCAAGGTTTCTGTATATGTTTCCCTGTTTTAGTAAAACAGAGTTGGGGGGGGAACAACCAAAAATAACCATAGCAAAAATAAGCTTTATTTTAATGGACCACTTCATTACTGGGGAGGTTTGAATGTGTTTTCTTGCCTCCATGGATGAGGTGGGGTGTTTGCTGTTCCCTCACCTCTGTTGTGTATGTGTCTTTAAGTCCTCTTTTAACAGCCACGCTGTTAATTACTCGCAAAGATGCAAAAGTTAAAGCCATAAGCGTGTGAAGAACTGAAATCCCCGTGTGACGCCTTCTGCCGTCTCCCTGATGAACTTCCACAGCCTTGGCAGAGCCGCTGTGTCAAACCCTGCTCCAGACCGCTGCGAGGATGCAGCCCTGGTGCCCCGGCCGGGAGTGCAGCCCCCCCCCATCACCCCAGGGCAGCCCGTGAGGGGGTGGCCGAGTCCCGGTGCCACAGAGCTCCCTCCGGGGGCTCCTCCAGCCCGGCCCGGGGGCCTTGGGGTGCACTGGGGAGCTGTGGGGCTGAGGCGCTCTTGGGCTGCGGGGCGGCATTGTCTACAGCCACGCGTTCCAGCAAGCCGCTGCTGAGCCCATCACCGCGGCGTCGCTCCACCTCCAAGCAATGCTTTGCGGCCCATTGCGCTTCGCAAGCGGGGGTGTTCTCGTGTCCCGTCCCCCCCCCCCGCCCTTCCCATTTCTTTCTTTGCCTGTTTAATTTCCCCTCGGCGGGACCGCGGTGCCCCTGCCCTGCGCCCCGCTCCGCGCTGGTGAACTTCACTCCCCGGGCAGCCACAGAGGTCGCTTCTGAGCACCACGAAAAGGGCTTTTTTTTTTGTAATCTATTAATTTTAATGTATTTATTCCCCCCCCCAAGGCACTCTCAGTCCCTAGGCTGCAGTCGAAAAAGCACATTTAAATCCCAAACTCTGCTTTCCCACGTGGGCACCTCGCTGGAGCCGCTGTCAGGGCCACGCCAACGAGAAGGTGATTAACATTTTTAATCAAGTGCTATTTCCAGGACAGGCCACTAAACCCCAAACTCGCATGCTTGACAGCAGCAGGCTCTGGCTTTCTGAACCCACCACCAAGTGTACAGATAATGAGGGGATTAAAGTTGTGCTCCACCTTTCCGTGGTGACTATAAGTGATGGATGTTTAGCAGTGAGTTGAGGGTTTATTCTGACAAGTTTATAGTGTTTGGCATTCTGGGTCTGCATATGTGGGTTTGGAGTGCAGATTTAGTGTGTAGCAAGAGACAAACCCAATTGGTTTTGTGACTATGGATATATTGGATATGTATTCAAGCATTACATCTAAGGGGGGCTGGTTTTAAGTTGGCTTTTCACCCCATTCAGACATCACGGCGGTGTTTCGACACTGCCTGGGGAGAAGGGGAAACAGAAGGGAGGACCCAAAGTCACGCCTCATCTTCAGACCTTGCTCTAATTATAAGGGAAGGTGCCCCCTATCCTTCATTATTTAGCTGAATCAGGCCTAGTGCACGCCTCATCTTTAAGGCCTTATCCCTGATGTCTCTAGGAGGCAGCCTTCATCGAGCCAGGAGATCCAATCTCTGCAGAAAGAGCTCCGAAGGATGTGAACCCCCTCGGAAAATTCCACTTTCTGCACAGCCCTGCCTGGCCTTGGGTCTCTCCCTCATTCCCATGCACCGAACGAGGGCTTTCTGCCTCGGGCAACCACAGCAACTTTCTCAATGACGCCGCAGAGAGCACCCGGCGCTGCTGTGGCAGTTGCTCTCAGCTTGGCACCATCTCTCCCTCCTCTCTTCCTACTTCCCTCCATTTTATCTCTCCCCTGGTTTTTCTCCCCAGCAGGCTCCAACTCTCGTTCCTGCTCAACTTGCCGGGAACAAAAGGCTCCGTTCCCGATCCAGCCCGCAGTTGCCGTGAGAAACTTCCTCGCAGGCGCTGCCTGTCGCTCCCTCCCCGCCTCGGGAAAATGGCAGTGCAAGAGCGGGAGAAAAAGGGGGCAAAACCCCTCCTTGGGGAGCCCGCCTCTCCCGCAGCACCTTCCCCACCCCAACAGTGACGCCCGAACTCCAACTGCCCTTAAAATACACTCGAGCAGGGCAGGATTTCATGGGAAAGGGGGATTTTGGGTACCCTCCACTGCAGGGAGTAGTGAAGGGGGGGTGTGGGGGGGGCTGGGCTCTGCTGCCCGCTCTTGCTTCCAGTCCTGCTCTCCAAACTGAATTAGAGTTGCGATCAGTGGGAAACGCCAGGCCTAGAGCTGAGGACTTTCTGCAGCTTTAAAAGCCTTTTCTCTGTGTGTTTAACTCTTCCGAGCGGGGGTTGCAGAGGGAGGCGGTTGCTCTTCAAGCCCACCCGACCGGTCCCAAATCCAGTGGGATTCAGTGGGAAATTCGACGGTTGGCTCCTGATCCAGTGCAGGGTTGCTCTAGGAACTCCGCGCCGCGTTTTGTTGGCTTTTTTAACCCTTGTTTTTCTTTCCCCAAGTAGATTTACTCTGCCTTCCCCGAGCGCGCAGCACCAGAGCTAGTGGCTGAGGCAGCGGAGCCCGCGGTGTGTAACGGCAGTGCAACACCCGTGTCACATCACCGCGGTTCGCTCTCCCCTGCTCTCCGTTTTTTCCCCCTCCCCGAGCTGTCCCCGTCCCCAGCATCTGTCACTTTTCTCTGGCAGGATGAAATCCCAGCTCCAGCCTCTTTCTCATTGCTGGGGTGAGTTCTGCTCGCGTCGCTTAGCCCCGAATCCACACACATGTGCCCCAAAACTTCCTCCTGTCCCCTTCCAGCAGCCAGGAGCGGCTCGGGGGGCAGCTGGGAATGGGGCAGCGAACTCGCGTAGCACCAGCCCCGGGTTGTCCCTTCCTCTGTGCAAACTCCGCTTCGCCTTTTACTCCTCCTAGCGAGAGCTGCTAAAATAATCCATTTATTTCCTCGAGTCGGGCCGAGTCCTCTTTCTCTTCCACAGCATCCAAAGTTTCGCGGCTCCCTGTCAAATGCTAACACCAGCTTGGAGCAGGGCTTCCTTCCCCTCGTAACCTGCAGGGCTCACTGGGTGGGAAGCACGAAAACCCCGTGTAAAACCTACTCCTTGCCTTTGAACCCCAGGAGTTACGCTCTCCCCTGCCCCTCCGCCATTGTGGCCGTGCCAGAGAGGGGGTTATACAATATCTAAGCTTTTCGTTTTAAAAAGAGGATAAATAAGCATTGTCGAACACAAAGCCTCCCCCAACCAACAAATAATTCCAGGAATATTAATCTCAGCACTCCTGAAGCTGCAATGGGAGCACTTAACGTGGATATGACAGCGGCTAAAATGCTGGAAGGAGCCCGCTGGGCACATACATTTAGAGGAAACTGAATTTTCTTTAGCCAAAAATACTCTGGGAGAAGCTGAGGGACAGGAGCCAACCTTTTCCTGACTCCATTCCATATTTTGCAGCGTGCTCCATGAATTATAATAGACGGGTCTCTTGTTCTTGGGTCCAGTCTGCATATCTCAGCAGCCCCGTGCCTTTCACTAAAATGGAAGAGCATCCTTCTTCACCCAACTGGGTTCATTCCATCCCAGCTCCTTTCATTCTAGCTCAGTTGCACTAGTTAATAGTTTACCCTAGAAACTCTGCCCAGTTCCAGCCGCGCGAATCCAGTCCGTGTTTATAGCAAGTGGGAAGGCCGGGGATAATGATAACTTGTGTGTGTGCGAGCGGGAGGGAGCGCGCCTGACTTCAGTCCGGTTTCCATGTCAACGATTCAGTCCATATTTGCCATCACACAGTTGGCAGAGCCTGCTTTTATTTTTTTTGAGGAGGGGGGAAAGACACTGCTCCTGTTTCGAGCACTCTAATCTAGACCAGGTTTCCTAAAGTGCCTCAGCACTGGGTTAAATGGCACGGCCACCTTCATGAAGGAGACTTCCACTCAGGAGGAGCCTGCCTAGTGGTGGTGGCTGCGGTGCCATGTGAGAGCGCCGGGCTGGTCCCCAGCCTATCTGAGAGCCAGGGGCTGAGCCTGTTGTGGAGGAAAGCGTGCTCAGCACTTGGGGAGGTGGGGAGCAGAGGGCTGCTCACGCTGCTTCGGAGGGAGTGCTCAGGCAGGCAGAAAGAGCCTGGCGATGGAAAGTTATGGTGATGGGAAGGTAGTTGTTGCAGCGCAGGATGGCGAGAGGATTTCCAGCTCTCAGGTGGCAATGCTCTGAAGAGCTGTCATCTGCTTCCCAAACCTTGTGGTTGGAAACTCACCGGATGCCTTAGGAAAGTGCCAGGCCCTCATTGATGAGGCAGATTCCAAAATTTGCTTCAGCTTTCACAAACATTTGGTAAAGTGAGTGTCTTCTCATTGTGTGGGAGGCTGGGGAATCCGGGCTGCTCTTCACAGCACAAGCAGCACCAGGTTTCCGAGTCTGCCATCCCGCTCTTAGAGCAAGATTCCAAAGGGCTGGCACACAGAGGTGGTGAGCAAGGTCTTTATCGGGATGCACCCAAGCCGCAAGCTGTGGTCATTAAACTTTCAGCGGGGCTTGGTTAGACACTGGGGCTTTGCTTCCTGAAGTAGACTCCAGCTTTGGAAGCAGAGATGCTTCTGGGATTAAAGGGCAGAAATCTCTCCAGTTTGATCTTTGTTTTCCTTAAGTTTAGCATAAATGAAACATCTGAACAAGAGTCTTTTGGTCTCTTTAGGCACTACAGCCCACCACAGCATAAATCAAAGTAAATAAA